>CM033469.1:58926265-59036265 GCA_019447015.1 Hymenochirus boettgeri | reverse complement strand
AACAAAACAGTTGTACAAGACAACGGGGGAAAATTTAAACAACAACCAAAACAAAAAAAAAAAAAATAAATCGCGGTAGAAAAAAAATCTATAATATCATATTGTCTGCGTACAAAGGCCAGCTCTGGATATCCACTGGGCCTTGTCAAGAAGCAGAAGGAAAGAAAAGAACCGAATACACCAACAGTGGAAGGGGAAAAGCAAGACAGGAGAAACATGGTCATCCCATATGTAGCAGGGTCTCCGAGAAGTTAAGAAGAGTTTTCAAAAAAACCCGTATCCCTGTCTGCTTTAAACCGAGCAACACGCTGAGGCAAGCATTGGTACATCCAAAAGACCCAATACCGAAATACAAGAAAAGCGACATCATATACGGCAGTGCAGTGAAGAATGCTCTGATTTTGTATGTGGGGGAGACCAAACACAACTGCATCAACGTATGGCACAGCACAGAAGAGCCAATTCCTCGGTCAGGACTCAGCCGTGTACCTGCATCTTAAGGATAAAGGACATACCTTTGAAGATTGAAATGTTAACATATTGGCAAGAAACGTGACTGGTTCAAGAGAGGTGTTAAGGAGGCCGATTTATGTGAAAAAAAGAAACCAAGCCTAAATAGAGGTGGGGGGTCGACACCATCTGTCTGCCATGTACAATGCTGTTTTCACCTTACTTCTGGCGTTCCTATAAAACCTCTTAGCCACCATCTAATCACGCCACCTTAACACCTGTCTGTGATATGCTAATTGGGATTTTCCAGGGTAATCAATATGCCAAAGATTCTTGTACAAGTCATTCTGAATTAAGAAAGCCATGCCGGATGACTAGCGAAACGTCTTCAAGAACTAAACTTCAAGTCCAGTTGATCTAATTGAATACAACAGATATACCATGACCTGGATGAATGAGAACCTTCATAAGCATTTCGTTAGTGATGATTGTAGATATCAGGCTGGTTGTCAATGGTTTGTTGTTCGCATCTTGTAGTTTGATAATCATACGACTGTTGGGGTATTGGCTTGACATTTTATATTTTGTGGTGAAAGATATCCATTGGGAACAATGCCATTCATCCCAGTTGATGGTTAGTCCTAGTAGGTGCCGAATGTGTTGATGAGAATAATATCAGCGTTGAGGGAGCCATGTGAGTTTTCTTTGACCTCCATTTTCAAAGAAGTTCTCGCTATTATGAAATTGTTTGTGTGTGGACTTTCCCCCCATCATATTGTTATAGAGCACTGTGTTTGGAGCCATTTGTTTGTGCAACCATTGTGCCACACTTTATATAGTCTTTCTCCGCTATGTGGAGTGTTCACATTGTATTTTCTTCCTGCTGCTTTGTGTGTTTATGTATGAGATGGTTAAGTGTAGCCGTCCACTTAAATATACTTTAAAGAGTCATACCATTTTGGTTATGGGAAGGAGAGTTTATTTTGGTAAATTTTTCCAGGTGTCATGAATATTGTCTGCTTCATGGAATCGTGATGTCTAAAATGGGTTAAGTTTCCTTTTTCAGGGCTGGGTGGAGAGATTGTAAGATTGATATTTAGGATCAGGGGAGAGTGTTGGAAATTCCTGTGGTAAGAGGAGACTTGGGACACCAGTGGTACAGTTTTCCTAGCTAGAAATTGTACTCTCTTCTCGAAGGATATTATATGTGGGAGATGGCAGGGAATCTCCACACATCATCCAGTCCCATGATTTAAAAGGGAGGCTAATGGAGTTGTTTTTCTTTAGTTTGTGGAGGTGTATGGCATTAGGTGTTCGTAGGTGGTCCTTATTTAGAGAGAGAACTTAGTTAAAGTCCCAGCAGATGATGTAGACTCTGGGTTTAATGCTATGTGGGTGCTATGGTTTTATGATAGAAAGGCAAGATGCTGTGAGGTATATTTACCCCAGAAGTGTCAGCGGGATGGTTCCTATTTCGTTGCAATATTATGTATAGACCGTGGGGTTCAGTTTTTACATGTATTATTTAGCGAAGTGTTTTATTTAACAGTACGGATATTCCTCTTCAATAGCTGAGCATAGACTTTGGGCAGCTCATCAAACCCAGGTTTTTGGTATAAACTTAGTTGTGATGGTAAGGAGTTGTGTTTCCTGCAGGCAGACTGTCTTGTGCATATTTTGCCAGGAAGGAGAAATTGCAATATTTATGTGTCTTGTTCTTCCCCTAAGTTCCATAGAATCAGTTTACTTGAATTCGAGGACTCCCCCATTTGCGTGGATTACTGTAGTATTAAGCCTCCGGCACGGGGCCCCAGGCGACCAGGCATGACCAGGCATGGCCAGGCAGCAACATGAAAAGAGAAAAAAACACATTAACATTTATATTTGAACATTAAGTACTGCCCATAGGGGCCAAAATTCAAAACAGTGAGTGATCCCTAAGTGTTCAAAGATCATTGAATCTCTGAGTCGTAAACTTTAATGGCAGGATATTCAAGCAGACAAAAAAGTTAACGTCATGCGATGTTTGGGAAGGAGTCTCCAAATATACCTTTAGGGTTGTGTAGTGCTGGGAGGCTATACATTATGAGCCCCGGGGACCCAGTGGTGTCGCTATGTTAAAACATTCAGGGCACGTGCCCCCGATGTTTAGCAAAGTGCCACAATGTTTTAACTGGCAGTACTTATTGAAGTGTCCCGCGATCCACCACACTTCCGGATTCCCCGATGTGCGCGTAATGTATGTAACACGCACCGGCATAATGACGTAAACGCCACATAAGATGCAGCCCCTGCATTTCCTCCTTTGCTAACAGGGATTAGTTCCTTCCCCCAGCTCCACCCCATTGCTAATAAAGCCCAATACCACTCCCACCAGCAGGAATAAGTACTGGGCTGGGCTGGATTGTGCGTGCTCCGGGGCTGAAGCAGCTTGGTAAATTAAGAAAGGGCATTGATTGCTATGGCAAATTTCTTCATTTTTGTCTTTTTATCTACTAAATGCTGCCCAAAATGCCCAACACCTTTATAGGGCTATTATCTACCCCCATTGCAGTGCCAATCCACTCACTATACAAGGGCAAGCATGTGGCAGCATTGGTAATGTGCACTCACTCGGTCAGCAAAGCTGTTACACTACCTTCCATTTCAGGGTCAATTATTTTTATGTCATAAACAACACCTGATACCTTCAATCCCCATAGATACAGCACACCCACCTCATGATTACCCTTCTATTCCTGTGGCAGCCATCCTTAAAGGGTACTATAGTCAATAATCAATTTTGACTAATTATTAAAAAGTTTGTTTTTATCCCACAACTTGAAACACGTACTCACTTCATGGCCTCCTTGGGTGGGCTTAATGGGTGTGCTTAATTAGGGGTGGGGAAATGGGTGTGTCAAAAAATTCTGACTCTACCACGAGGAAAAGGAGTGCCCTGGGGTGCCCCTGATCTTATGAGACCCTAGAGACCCCTGCACTTTCCCATTTTTTTACATTTCTAATATAGAATCATGGCATCCAAGAATATTTCCCTTTCTTATTTGAACCTCATTGTCTTCCTAAGAAATAACCCCCTAAAAATTAGTTATAATAAATATTTTAGAGAATTTTATTAAAATATCATGTAAACCCACTTTAATATATTTTACATTGAAATTAATATTAATTTACTTAGATATCTATGTATTTGCTGTGAAACAGCTCCTGCATGATTAGCTATGTGTTTCTATGGCAAACTGTGATGTCACAACTCATGTGATTCACAATACACTGTTAGGTAATAGAAGTTTTATGCATAATTAATCATTTTGCTTGAAGCCAGAAGAGGTAAGGACATATTTCACTTTCCATTTTTTTTACATTTCTAATATAGAATCATGGCATCCAAGAATATTTCCCTTCTTATTTGACCCCCATTGTCTTCCTAAGAAATAACCCCCTAAAAAATATAGTTATAAAATATTTTGGAGAATTTTATTAAAAATATCATGTAAACCCACTGTAATGTATTTTACATTGAACAATAAATGTTTTTTTGTTTTTGACATTGTGAACACGATGAAATGTTTTGAGATTCTAACAAAAAATGGCTCCAAGTGGATAAGAAAGTTCGAGATTTTTTTCGCTCATGTTTTCAAGACTAGCGCAACGGTTAAGAACTAGTTTTTTATTTTAAAGCTTTAAAGGATAACTGTATTGCCTGAATGCATTTTTTTAGTTGCTTTATAAAGAGTAAAGATATGCAGCCCTCCGCATACATTTGTTTCCTGATTTCGAGACACTCCTCGCCTGAATTAACCTTTTTTTAACGATTTTGTCTGCCTCTAACTGTCACTCAAACCTAGCAGTGAGAAAACACTCCTCCACCCCGCTTGATCAGCTTGATTATGTAGGCTGTATCCTACAACAGGGCATTTCATGTTGTTTGACTGGCAGGAGGAGGAGAGAGGTTGTAATAGACTTCCCACCAGCCAATGACAAGTGTTTGTTAACCATGGCCCTGGGACGTCTAGGAGGAGGGCTTTTAGCACTCATCTTTGATGTGTGATATCTAAGGGAGGGCAGCACGGCTGTGATGGGAGTAAGCGATTTCAGCTGCTGGATTTTAGCTGCATCGATCCGATCAGCAGATCAGCAAATGACCCCCGACCGAATGCATACAACAGACAATTCTCAACCGAACGGAGTTTGTCCGGGTAGTCGGTGCGGGGGTCGTTGCTCGGGCACACGTGTGTGTACGATCCTTTAGTATCGAACACCGCAGCTTGTGGAACTATAACAGTGCCATGTAAACTTATATATATTCTAGTAATAGTTACTTTAATCCCTGTATTTATATTTATTTGTATGTATGGAGGGATCCTTATAATAACGTTATATTCTTTATCTTTCTTAAGAAAAGTGAACCCAAACTCTAGAAATAGAGGAAGTTCAAAATGTAAGTAATAAACTTCATTTAAAATACGAAAGGGGAAGTTATTTCATTATCTGGATATAATACCCATCCTTCTTCTGTCTTCTAATTCCATCTATCTCTTTCATACTCATATATCGTTTTTGTTAATATTTTCCTGATGCATATTCATTTTTCTTTTTAAGATCCCAGTAAGGAGTTTGAACCAATGGAAATCATTGGGAGCGGAGGTTTCGGAACAGTTTACAAGGTAATAAACTCATAGTGGCAAGTTAAAATTTACTAGCTGCTAAATTGTGTTTCAATCACCAATCTAATAATTTAACTATAAATATTATATTTCCCTAACTGCTTGGAATTCAAGCTAAAAAAACCTTTCTGCTTGTTCTTTACAGGGAAGATACATTGGCAGCAAACAGGATGTGGCCATAAAAGTGATAGAGTTCGAAAAGGTAAAAAACTATGATCTGCTGAAGTGAAACTAACAGCCTTACAGGGTTATTCAATAAAAGTTCTTATTGCTTAAAAAGATGCTAATTTTGCCCCAACCAATCAGTAGAGATGGCCGGTTCGCGGACCCGAACCCGAATTCGCCGCGGATTTCTCCCGACCGCGAACGCGCGGATTATTCCGAGACTTTCCGGACTTCTGAACTTCCGAACTGCGGATTTTTTTTTTTACGAAAATTTCGAAATACGAGTATCTCACGTAAATACAGGATCTACGATACTTTCGGGATACAGAAAAAACCAAGATCCTCGTAATTACGAGGATATCACGTATTACGATAATTCCGATTACGAAACTACTCGTTAAAAAACGAGTAATTCGTGTAAATTTTCAAGACGGAGCAAGCCACAATGATCCAAATTAGCCAATGGCGAGCTATCATAGTTACAGAAAGCTCTCGTTTTTTACGGAAATCTTCATTTTATTTACGGGAATCCTCGTATTTTCGAAAAATCACGTTTTTTTAATAGTCACGCTAGCGGACTGTACTTTTTAGGTATTGTTGGCATTTATACGAGCTCTAAGGCCATTACCCAGGTCCCTGATGGTTAAGTGTACGTTACCAAGGCTATTTAGACCACTTTTAATAGCGGATTTGGCTGAACTTTCATTTTATAGTTTTAACGGGTCCGCTCCGAGATTTTTCGAATTTTCGGATTTTTTCAGAAAATCCGCGGAACCTCGAGCGGACCGGATTTTTTCGACAGTTGAGGAACAAACATCTCTACAAATCTTACTAACCATCAGATGTTACCTTTCAATAGTTAAATAATGTTTCTGAATTGGTTGGAGGCAAAAAATTAAGACCCAACATTTAAACACCATGATACGAACCATTTATTGATCAGTCCCCTTATATGTAGTGACAGGGAGAACTAGCATTCGTAATGGCTGCTCTCAAGTTGTCATTAGTCTATTAATACATCACCTGCTTACGTTATATAACAACCATGACTTTTATGAGGGAGGAGGGGTAGCAAGATACCTTTATGTTGGAATCGAAGCAGAAACTTCCAGTTCTCTGTCAGGTTCAAAATGAAACACAAACTTGCATGTTTGTAAGTTTTTGCAGATGGGGTGCAAGCAGATAGAGCACCAGCAGTCAAAGGTGGACATATGCCCGTTTAACATTATTCGTGCCTGTGTCATGTAATTTTGTTCTCACTTTGTAAGATAATTTGATTTGTTATGTTTTCCGTTCGAACAGCGAGAAGCATAAGAATGCATTGCATGCGAAGCTGCAACTTCAAAACCACCTGCTTCGCCTCTGGCCATGTAAGAATATTGTGGGCAGCCTCATCACACTACCCAAGTGTCCCCATTGCACCTATGGAGTTTCATTGAGCACTTATGACAGCAAGATAGAGTCTATGGGTAAGATAACTATTACCAGGTAAGTCATTCAAGTCCTATAATTGGTTTATCTTTGAAATCTTAACCAACAATATAATTTTTGTAAAACCATGAATTGACGATTACAAAAACCAACCCTTTGGTTCTTGCGCGATGCTTGCAGTGCGTTATGTGAATATTGCCATATTGTGATGGCTCCGTACAAGAACTCATAGACCTTACTGTCGCACGAAGCACCGACAATCGATGTGGTCTCTGTAGAGGCTTGGGTAACGCCTACTGGCAGAGACGGTATTGCAATAGGCAGAGATGGACTTTTTTGCAGTAGTTTGACTTTCTATCCCATTCCTACCACATCGGTAAATATGATACTACATATTATCTAACTGCAGTAACTCTGTAAAAATCTACATTGATTGGCTGCTAGAAATTAATAGTATGGGTAAGGGCCATCATCTCCCTAAATGAGCTGTATTTGTTCAGTAACAAATAGTAATGAGTCTACGATGGATTAAATGAAATCTTAAAGTTTACTACTACAATCTATCTTCTAGGGCCTGAAACAGATCCTAAAACGCCATGTTATTACTATAAAACGTGACACTCAATAAGCCTGAAATATAATGCTGACAGAGAAAGCTGAAGTCAAAATAAGTAAGATACTTGGCCCCTTAATCAGTTTAACATTCACACATAATATAAGTGTTGGTTAGTATACAAGTCACATAGGTGACTGAGAATATAGGTAGGAATATTGTTGTACCTGATTTCAAATGTGTAGGTAACATTGTGTTTTTTTATTACTTTTGTGGGATTTTTCACGTTATTTTCACTTTTCTGTCAGAGTGACCAATCATTAGTGAAAATGAGTTATACCAGTAATTGTTTACACAATATTTACCTACTATAACTATATATATCTTACCACTGATTTTATATTTAATGTTTTTTAAGAAACATTGTAATCCTGTGTTCGATGTCATTTTAGTTGACTTGGATTGAGTGGCAGAGCTAAGTGGGCTGATGATTTAAACTATCTGGCTGGTGGGACCCCGAACTATTCAGCACCGAAGTCATTCGATGCTTTGAAAAACCTGGCCAGGATATAAACGAAGGTATAATAAAATAGCGCTACCTGTATTATTATTATTATTATTATACCAAGATTTCTTCGTTTCCTATTAGTTAGCAATTCATCAACGAATAGATAAACCGGTTTTATACAATTAAATGTAAATTATTAATCCCTTGACAAAATTCAGCATATAACCATTCATGAAATCTGCCCTGAATTTCCTTTCATCTTTCTCTGTTGCTTTATCACAGAGAGCGACATCTGGGTCCCTAGGAATATTGCTGTTGAAATGGCAGAAAGGAGAACTATAGGTTAGTTAAATTCTTAATCAGTTCTAAAGTTTTGCTGCCCCAAAGTGGAGTAGGCACTGTAACCTAGTAGTGTAAAACTACGTAGTTAACACTAGTCTCCTGTCCCTTTACTTTAGTAGCATACGCAGGTTTATGTCTACTTCCACCATACATAAGGAAATCATCAGTAATTACCACCACCATTTAAAATACTCCTTCTTGGGTAGTAATGTTCTTATCATGCATCGCGATTGTGCTGGTATCCACCTAAAGATCACACAAACACCAGTCGTGTAGAAGGCATGTTCTGAAGTGACTCTGAGTCTCACTCTTCCCATTCATATACGTCACATTCTAAACTTTGTTTCTACCAGCTATTAACATAATGATGGTTTGTTCAACCTAAGCCTTATAATTTATGCCTAGCTATTTTAATTTATTGTGGGTTCTAAAGTATTTTCCAAGTTAAACTCATCTATGTTTAACCAGTCTGTGATTTCCACCAATTTTATATCATCATCGCCTCTACTCAAGGATGTAGATAAGAGGCCAACGGCAAAAGAGATGCTCAAAAGCAAATTTATCCGAAAGCAGCCACGTGTTCCCAAGGATAAAAAGGAAGGGCCTAATGCTTTGCATTCACAATACCAGGCTCAAAAAATGTAGACGATAATTCAATAAGATATCACAATGGGAAAGGTGGTAAAAATAAAAAAAATTTTTATCTATGTTTAAAATATTACGGTTATAATTTATACTAAAGTTTTTGTATTTTTATGTGTTTTTTAGTAAGGAAGAAGAGGAGAAGAGACAACAAGCTTTGGATCACTTAAAACAAAAGAATGTGAAACCAGAAGGTAGGAAAAACTATACAATGTCTTTTTTTATTTTTTATTTAATTAATTATAAACCATCTTGACAGTATCTAGACAGTATAACACGTGGTCTGGGTATCCCTATGGGACAGATAATTACTTTCACCTGGAAATTAAAAACAAAACATCAGGATAATTTAGGTTGTAAAGGGTTATAAGCAGTTTATCAGAATAAACAATATAGATTTATCATACAAGTTCTGCATACAGAGTTAAAGAACATTACACTTTCCAAACAATCAGAGGGTGCAGATGAATCCGGTGTAAATTAAAGGGATTGCTTATGGATCATGAGGGGGAGGAGCCCCCTGAAACATTGTGTGTTTGTTATGTTGATGGTTCAATAAAAGTTTTCAAGTTACCTCTGTCACCTCTGTGCGATCTTCCATGAGTATTTTACCATATTGGATTGATTAATCCTTTTGGGGTAAGGGTTGGAAGGATCTGCACCGCCGCTTGTGGATGTGCATAGGGCATCTATAACGGAGAGGGACAAAGTCCACTACATATTTATCATAGTAAATTTTAATAAAGCAAATGTATGACAATATTTGATGCAAAACTGTTCAAAATGTTTAATATGGTTTTCAAATCAGATATTTATCATAAAGTTCTCGTCTTGTTACAGAAGGAGGATTATTGGATCGCTTCCCTTCCATTCCATCAGTTATAAAGGAGGATGAACACAAGGAAGGTGAATCAGCTGTAAATTTAGAAGGTAAGTAAATAAAATGGGATTATTACTAAAGGTTGACATCCACATTACTGAACTATCTATGTATTTGTCTCCCTTGTACGACATTATTGTGTTTTGTTACTATACAGCGCTGCGTCCCCAATGGCGCTATATAAATAAACTATACATACATAACTATACATACATACATATATACATATTCAGTAAATCCCGTCGGATCCGATGGGTTTTACTGAATATCGCCATTGTGAATTGTCCCGAAGCTGATGGTGCTACCACCATCTGCATCGCAACATATCGCCCCAAATGAGAAAATTTGGTTGGATTATTATTGTTACTACAGAATAGAGAACAAATAACATCATTAATGTATAGACAAAAAATGATTGTTCCGTATAATGTATATACTGAATGATCGTTCCTGTGTATTACTGAATCAGGCATGTTGAAGATCAGATTCCAACAGAATCTGACATGAATATGCGATCGGACATGAAGTTGCGTGTGTATGGGCATCTCAAGATAAGACACTTAGGGGATACTTAAGGATACTTAATAGTATATATTCATAAGATACTAGCAAAAGTGTGCCCATTGGTGCACAGTGGAAATTATGTGTGTATGTTTTGCTAGGTTATTATTTTTATTGAAAGCTTGGGGTCATGCTCTCAGTGATACCAACACAAAGTGCACAAACATGCAAGTGATTCAGGATCTGTCTGCCTCTCCCTTAAGGCCATAGCTGTTAAGCTGTAGGGCCAGAGAGAGGCTACTTACATCCATTTAGCCGGTAGGTATCAGGATCCATTCTGAACTTGCTCTCCCTTTCCACTCCCAGCAAGTATCCAGGGGGAGGCTCAAATGGGATAAGTCTGAAAGTCCACATGCAATCCCACCACATAATATATCAAACACTCACATACTCTTCCATTTCTATTTGACCTGCACGCTTTTCACATGTTTAAAAACTAAAACTACCAGCATTTCCTGGCTGCACAGAATGCTGGAATATGTATGTTTCATACATCCTTTGAATATGCACATGTTTGAAAACTATAACTCCCAGCATTCTCTGTTAGTAGTAAGTTTCTTCTTAATATCCATTTGCTAATGAATGTATTAAAATGCAACACAGTGTAACGATAGGGTCTTGAACTTTTCACATGTTTAAAAACTACAGCTTTTATTGTGGATTTATATAGCGCCAACATCTTCCATAGCGCTTTACAGTTACATGTATACATTCACATCAGACCCTGCCCCAAAGAGCTAAGCACATTTACACAAAAAACCTATCAGTATGTCTTTATGATCGTGGGGGAAACCGGAGTGCCCGGAGGAAACCCACGCAAGCACGGGGAGAACATACAAACTCCTTGCAGATGTGTGGGTGGATTCGAACTCAGGACCTCAGCGCTGCAAGGCATCATTGCTAACCACTGAGCCCACTCCCAGCGTTCCCTGGCTGTCACGCATGCAACCACCTATCTGACAGCTATAATCCATAGAATGTCAATGGAATAAACCTGCAGGTCGAGAAAATACCCAGGCATTTTTGTTGCAATGTGTAGTTCAGCCAATAAGCACCACTGGGAACCTGAGACCCCCCCTATCATATAAGATATCACTTACTGTCTAGCAAACAGCAGCTCTCCTTTTTTTTCTATTGAGAGGGGAGGGGTGGGGTGAGGTGAGAGACTGTCAAATGATTTCAAAGGAAGTGACATATTTCACTTGCAACTTCCTACAACTTCCTACTAACACTTTTTGATTCGCTAACACTGCTATCAATCTAATATTAAGCACACCCTTGGATACAACACTAAAAGGCAAGTGATAAATATGTTCCTTTAAGTGTCCATTGCCTCCTGTAAAACTTCCTGGGGTGTGGCTTAATAGTCCATTTGAAGATTCCATTACAACCAGGAGTGGGGACTGTGCAAGTACTTTTATTTATTTATATATTTTCCCTTATTTGCATTTGTATATACTTTAATATCATTACTACATTTTGTTAATATTAACTATTTAGTGCTTAACACACATAAACACTGTCCCTTGTATGTTAGTTTTACCACACCCACCAACATAGTACCTCCGAAAAACCCAATGTATTCCCCATGAAATTCTAAATTTATTTATATAATATAAGAGAAATTATGTAATTAAATTTATTGTTTACCTCCCTACAAATCCATCAGAGGAAGTGGAGGCTAAAGAAGAACAGACTAAACCAGGGACAAAGCAGAGGGAAATAATTAAAGGGCATGTCCACCCCCAAAACTAAAATTCAACCCCTTACGGCCACATCAAGTAGTTTAAAACAATCCTACCTTACATTCCTGCTCAAAATAGTTCCCCTGCTGTGCCCCTCCAAAGTCCAGAAACTGCTGTGTAGGAGCAGTGTGTGACTCATGCTGTGCCTGAGACTTCCTCACCCTCATCAAGTTTGAGGCATGCTCATGCAGCCCTCCCTGCCTCTCAGCCAATCACGGACGCGGCTGCCGGTCCCGCCCCCTGCTGCAATTCCATGCAAGCAGAGGGCCTGACACTGCAGCGGGGAGAGAGGGCAGGTAAGTAAGAATCGGGGACTTTCTAACAATTATATTAATGCGGTTGGGCTGGGGAGCATGCCTTACCACATATCAAAAGTTAAATTTTGGGGTGGACATGCCCTAAAGAGATTTTTCATGTTCATTATGATAATAGGCACAAAGGATGAATAGGCTTTAGAAGCAAGTTTCTGTAAAGTAAAAGGCTTGGTTGTCCCATTCAAGGTTAAAGTTGTCCCATTGTCATTCTCTTTAAAATATGTTTATAATAAACTGAATATTAACCAAGTGTTTTCTTGTTATAGGAAGAAGCAGCATATATATGATGCACTGTCAATACTCCCATCTCATTTATCAGAAGTTGGAGACAATGGTGAAAAATTAGAAAGTAAGTAACCAAAGTGAATTATATAGGTGCACAAAACCTAATATTTTGTTTTTTTTTTAAAGTAATATTAAAGGCGCTAGTATGGCTTATTAATTGCTTACATATTCTAAAATATTTCCATGATTGGGAAGCTTTAAAATTCTCTTACAGCTTTAAAAATGTTCTATAATACAATATATAAATAAATAATAATAAATATAAAAAAAAAGTTGTTAATATTTTTAATGACCTATATCTCTGGCATGACATACAATTTACTGCAGTTCAATAAAAGGTCAATATAATTGGGGGAAATTACAATCACACAATATGTTTCATCTACTATTTGTATATTAAATGTTTTATTTAATTATTAAATGTTTATCAAATGGAAAATATCAACCAAGTTCTCTACTTGTTATAGGTAAAATCAGCATTATTATAATGCACTGCCAAGCTTCTCTGACATTGCATCAGAGGGAAACCAAAATAATCATCAGTAAAGGACAACAAAAAGATCATCCCCACCCCTCCCTAATCAAAGACCCAGGAAGAAGACTCAGTCTCAAACACAGGGGTGAGGACCTAGAGTTTTAGACTCCTTGATTATAGTTTTTTGAATAGTCAAGATAAAGATGACCCGCAAGAACAGAAAATATACCATAATGAAGGAAGACCAACAGATGAACACAAGATTATAAAATTACCAGCATGAAGAAAAAATAACAACTTATAAATAAATATCTTTTGTTTCAATCAACCATTCTGGTGCTTTTTAAGTGTCTTGCGTAGGGAGGAGGAGGGAGGGGTAAACTGGGAAATATGATATATAATATGGTAAACGAACTGAACTGTACCTATAATTTAAATTTGGCAGAAATCTTGAGAGTAGACATGGCATGCATTGTCGCAAATATCGTCAATACATAGAACATATTGTAGAGGGTGATCGCAGAGGTGGGTTCACTTCACTGGGTTATAAAAAGTGCATCTTTGGTTATAGATATTAGGAGGATCCAACAGCCACTGGACCAGATTTTTTGAATTTGGAAGGACAGCCTTGGTGTATATAGATCAGTCTAAGGATAGGTAACATATGGGTCACCATTGACCTCCAAACGCCACTTTAGGGGAGGTAGGTGCCATCCAGGAAAGTACAATGGTTCTTCTAGTGTAAATAAAGTTTCATGCAGAAAATCCATTTCATATTATTCCAGATATCATCTTACGGTATCTTGGGGTACAGGTTAGGGCAAGATTGTTAGAGGAAGTGTGTTACTTTGTACCACAATCTGGCCACATGTCGGCAGTCCAAAAATGAGATGGTAGAAATCAGCCGGGGTCTGGACACTTTGGGTATTCAGGGGAACGTGACCACTGACATACGGGATAACCTATATGGTGAAAGGTAGGCTTGGTGAGTAAATAATATTGCATTTGTTTGTTGGATTTGAGGGAGAGACCAAGAGGTAAGATTCAGCAGATCTTCCCAGTTTTCAGCAGTGATAGTGGGGATTAGTTACCCCCATTTATCTAGGATTTAGTTGGTCTTCTGTATTTTGGAGAGTGAAAGACAGGAATAGAATCGGGACACCAAACGCCTTTCACCCCCAGACTCCAAAGTTGGATAACGGGATTCTCGAGACGGGTATCTCATCTCCTTGGAATTCTGTCATAAACTAAATCTAATTTGGAGATCCCGGAACCAAGCAGAATTTGGTAAATTAAATTTGGTTTTAAGAGCCTCAAATAGAATCAATTTCTTTTCTTGTATAATGTCTGAGAAGAGGGTAAACCCCCACGATGCCCAGAAGTCAGCTGACAGCAGGAGGCCGGGAGGGATAAGTGGGGTTGTGCCAAATAGGTGTCCCTCCGGGACATCGGTGTATTTGAGAATTTGCATGTTTTTTCCATATTTATACAGTTGTATTTGTAGGGAAGTGCCACCTAGAGGGATGTCATTCCGTCTGGATTGAAGAAATGTAGTGGATGGAAGGGGAGATATGCATGTAAAGTTTTTCATTATCATACAGAGACAAATGATGTGGTTCTTGGGATTTGTGGGTCGCAGACACCAGGATTTAAATATTTTAACTGTCCAGCTATATAATACAGGCGGAAGTCTGGCATGGCGAGGCCGCTGAGTGTTTAGGTTTTTGGAGAGTTTTGAGTTGACTTTTGACCTATCCGAACCCCACAGGAAAGTTAGTAACAGGCTGTCTAGAGGGGTGAAAAAGGAGTCCGGTATGTAGGCTAAGCTGTGTTGTAGTGCGTATAGTATTGGTAGTAATATGATCTTGATCAAGTTTATCCACCATTAAATTAACTGGGAGTGTCTTCCACAATTTAATTTTTAGTCGGACTAGTTCAAGGAGGGTTTCTATATTAAGTGTGTAGGATCTCAGCCAAGATTGGGTTATCTGAATTCTCAGATAGGGACAGTTTTGTATTACTGGTACCAAATTCCTTATATATGGGGGGATTGGGTCAATGGGGAATATAACTGACTTGCTCCAGTTGATGTGGAGTCCATATATTGGGCTAAATTGATTTATTAAGTTATCTACTGTGGGGATCTGATAAGTATAATATCATATTGTCTGCGTACAAAGGCCCAGTCTGGATATCCACTGGGCCTTTGTCAAAAGAAGCAGAAGGAAAGAAAAGAACACGAATACCAACAGTGAAGGGGAAAAGCAAGACAGGGAAAGAACATGGCATCCCATATGTAGCAGGGTCTCCGAGAAATTAAGAAGTTTTCAAAAAACACCGTATCCCTGTCGCTTTAAACCGAGCAACACGCTGAGGCAGCTTGGTACATCCGAAAGACCCAATACCGAAATACAAGAAAAGCACATCATATACGCAGTGCAGTGCAGTGAAGAATGCTCTGATTTGTATGTGGGGAGACCAAACAACAACTGCATCAACGTATGGCACAGCTCAGAAGAGCCAATTCCTCGGTCAGGACTCAGCCGTGTACCTGCATCTTAAGGATAAAGGACATACCTTTGAAGATTGAAATGTTAACATATTGGCAAAGAAACGTGACTGGTCAAGAGAGGTTTTAGGAGGCCATTTATGTGAAAATAAAGAAACCAAGCCTAAATAGGGTGGGGGGGCTCGACACCACTGTCTGCCATGTACAATGCTGTTTTGACACCTTACTCTGGTCGTTCCTATAAAACCTCTTAGCCACCATCTAATCACCCCTTAACACCTGGCTGTATATGCTAATTGGGATTTTCCAGGTACATAATTGCCAAATTTCTTGTACAAGTTCATTCTGAATTGAGAAAGCCAGTCGGATGACTAGCGAAACGTCTTCAAGAACTAAACTTCAAGTCCAGTTGATCTAATTGAATACAACATATACCATGACCTGGATGATGAGAACCTTCATAAGCATATTCTGTTGGCATTGTAGGATATCAGGCGTGGTTGTCAATGGTTTGTTGTTCGCATCTTGTAGTTTGATAATCATACGTTGGGGTATTGGGGCTTGACATTTTATATGTTGTGGTGGAAAGATATCCATTGGGAACAATGCCGATTCATCCCAGTTGGATGGTTAGTCCTGAGTAGGTGCCGAATTTGTTGATGAGATAAATATCAGCGTGAGGGAGCCATGTGAGTTTTCTGATTGACCTCCATTTTCAAAAGTTCTGCCTATTGAATTGTTTGTGTGTTGGACTTTCCCCCCATCATATTGTTATAGAGACACTGTGTTTGGAGCCATTTTGTTTGTGCAACCATTGTGCCACACTTATATAGTCTTTCTCCGCTTATGTGAGTAGTGTTCACATGTATTTTCTTCTCTGCTGCTTTGTGTGTTTAATGTAGGAGATGGTTAAGTGTAGCCGTCCACTTAAATATACTTTAAGAGAGTCCCATACCTATTTGGGTTATGGAAGGAGAGTTTATTTTGGATATTTTTCCAGGTGTCATAATTGTCTGCTTCATGGAATCGTGATGTCTAAAATGGGTTAAGTTTCCTTTTTCAGGCGTGGGTGGAGGAGATTGTAAGATTGATATTTAGGATCAGGGGAGAGTGGTTGGAAATTCCGTGTGGTAAGAGGGAGCTGGGGACACCAGTGGTACAGTTTTCCTAGCTAGAAATATGTACTCTCTTCTCGAAAGGATATTATATGTGGGAGAGTGGCAGGGAATCTCCACACCATCAATCCATCCCATGATTTAATAAGGGAGGCTAATGGAGTTGTTTGTTCTTTAGTTTGTGGAGGTTGTATGGCATTAGGTGTTCGTAGGTGGTCCTTTTAGAGAGAGAACTTAGTTAAAGTCCCCATGCAGATGATGTGAACTCCTGGGTTTAATGCTAATAGTGGTGCTATGGTTTTTATGATAGAAAGCAAGATGCTGTGAGGTTTATTTACCCAGAAGTGTCAGCGGGATGGTTTCTATTTCGGTTGCAATATTATGTATAGACCGTGGGGTTCAGTTTTTTACATGTATTATTTTACAGCGAAGTGTTTTATTACAGTACGGATATTCCTCTTCAATAGCTGAGCATAGACTTTGGGCAGCTCATCCAACCCAGGTTTTGGTATAAACTTAGTTGTGATGTAAGGAGTGGTGTTTCCTGCAGGCAACTATGTCTTGTGCATATTTTGCCAGGAAGGAGAAAATTTGCATACATTTATGTGTCTTGTTCATTCCCCTAACGTTCCATGAGATCAGTTTACTTGAATTCGAGGACTCACCCATTTGCGTGGATTACTGTAGTATTAAATGCACTCCGGGCACGGGGCCCCAGGCGACCAGGCATGACCAGGCATGGCCAGGCCAGCAACATGAAAAGAGAAAAAAACACATTTACATTATATTTGAACTTAAGTAACTGCCCATACGGGGCCAAAATTCAAAACAGTGAGTGATCCCTAAGTGTATCAAAGATCAATTAGAATCTCTGAGTCGTAAACTTTAATGGCAGGATATTCAAGCAGACAAAAAAGTTAACGTCATGCGATGTTTGGAAGGAGCTCCCAAATATACCTTTAGGGTTGTGTAGTGCTGGGAGGCTATAGACTTATTGAGCCCCGGGGACCCAGTGGTGTCGCTATGTTAAACATTCAGGGCACGTGCCCCCGATGTTTAGCAAGTGCCACAAGTTTTAACTGGCAGTACCTTATTGAAGTGTCCCGAACCGATCCACACTTCCGGATTCCCCGGATGTGCGCGTAATGATGTAACACGCACCGGCATAATGACGTAAAGCGCCACATAAGATGCAGCCCCTGCATTTCCTCCTTTGCTAACAGGGATTAGTTCCTTCCCCCAGCTCCACCCCATTGCTATAAAAGCCAATACACCTTCCCACCAGCAGGAATAGTACTGGGCTGGCTGGATTGTGCGTGCTCCGGGGCTGAAGCACTTGGTAATTAAAAAGGGCATTGATTGCTATGGCAAATTTCTTCATTTTTTGTCTTTTTTTCTACTAAATGCTGCCCAAAATGCCCAACACCTGTTATAGGGCTATATCACCCCCATGTGCAGTGCAATCCACTCACTATAACAGGCAAGCAGTGTGGCAGCATTTGGTAATGTGCACTCACTCGGTCACAAAGCTGTTACACACACCTTCCATTTCAGGGTCAATTATTTTTATGGTCATAAACAAACACTGATACCTTCAATCCCCAGATAGATACAGCACACCCACCTCAGGATCCCTTCTATCCTGTGGCAGCCATCCTTAAGGGTAACATATAGTCAATAATCAAATTTTGACTAATTATTAAAAAAGTTTGTTTTTACCCCAACTTGAAACACGTACTCACTTCATGGCCTACATTGGGTGGGCTTAATGGGTGGGCTTAATTAGGGGTGGGGAAATGGGTGTGTCAGAAAATTCTGACTCTACGCACGGAAAATGGATTGCCCTGGGTGCCCCTGATGCTTAGAGACCCAGAGACACCCCTGCACTTTCCCATTTTTTTACTTTCTATATGAATCATGGCATCCAAGAATATTTCCCTTTCTTATTTGAACCTCATTGTCTTCCTAAGAATAACCCCCTAAAAAATATAGTTTATAAATATTTTAGAGATTTTATTAAAATATCATGTAAACCCACTTTAATATATTTTACATTGAAAATTAATATTACTTAGATATCTATGTATTTGCGGTGAAACAGCTCCTGCATATTCAGCATTACTCTATGTGTAGAGTATGTGTTTATGGAACTGTGATGTCACAACTCATGTGATTCACAATACACTGGTAGGTGTAATAGAAAGTTTTATGCATAAATTAATCATTTGCTTTGAAGCCAAGAGGTAAGGACATATTTTCACTTCCCATTTTTTTTACATTTCTAATATAGAATCATGGCATCCGAATATTCCCTTCTTATTTGAACCCCATTGTCTTCCTAAGAAATAACCCCTAAAAAATATAGCTTATAAAATATTTTGGAGAATTTTATTAAAAATATCATGTAAACCCACTGTAATGTATTTTCATTGACAAATAATGTTTATTTTGTTTTTGACATATGAACACGATGAATAGTTTTGAGACTAAACAAAAATGGCTCCAAAGTGGATAAAAAGTTCGAGATTTTTTTCGCTCATGTTTTCAAGACATAGCGCAACGGTAAGAACTAGTTGTTTATTTTAAAGCTTTAAAGGATAACTGTATTGCCTGAATGCATTTTTTTAGTTGCTTTATAAAGAGTAAAGATATGCAGCCCTCTGCATACATTTGTTTCCTGTTTCGAGACACTCTCTGCCTGAATTAACCTTTTTTTTAACGATTTTGTCTGCCTCAACTGTCACTCAAACCTAGCAGTGAGAAAACACTCCTCCTCCACCACGCTTGATCAGTTGATTTGTAGGCTGTATCCTAGCAACAGGGCATTTCATGTTGTTTGACTGGCAGAGGAGGAGGAGAGAGGTTGTATAGACATTCCCACCAGCCAATGACAAGTGTTATGTTAACCATGGCCCTGGACGTCTAGGAGGAGGGCTTTTAGCACTCATCTTTGATGTGTGATATCTAAGGGAGGGCAGCACGGCTGTGAATGGAGTAAGCGATTTCAGCTGCTGATTTTAGCTGCATCAATCGATCAGGCAATCAGCGAATGACCCCCGACCGAATGCATACACACAGACATTTCTCGCCGAAGCGGATGTTGTCCGGGTAGGGTCGGGGGTCGTTGCTCGGGCACACGTGTGTGTGTACGATCCTTTATGTATCAAGAACACGCAGCTTTGTGAACTATAACAGTGCCATGTAAACATTAAATACATATAGTAGATATAGTTACTTTAATCCCTGTATTTATATTTATTTGTATGTATTGGGGATCCTGTATAAAACTGTTATATTCTTTATCCTTTAAGAAAAGTGAACCCAAACTCTAGAAATAGAGGAAGTTCAAAATGTAAGTAATAACTTCATTTTAATACGAAAGGGGAAGTTATTTCATTATCTGGATATAAATCCCATCCTCTCTTCTGTCTTCTAATTCCATCTATCTTCTAAACTCATATGATCGTTTTTGTTAATATTTCCTGATGCATATTCATTTTTCTTTTAAGGATCCCAGTAAGGAGTTTGAACCAATGGAAATCATTGGGAGCGGAGGTTTCGGGACGTTTACAAGGTAAATAAACTCATAGTGGCAAGTTAAAAGATTACTAGCTGCTAAATTGTGTTTCAATCACCAATCTAAAATTTAACTATAAATATTATATTTCCCTAACTGCTTTGGAATTCAAGCTAAAAAAACCTTTCTCTTTGCTGTTCTTTACGGAAGATACATTGGCAGCAAACAGGATGTGGCCATAAAAGTGATAGAGTTCGAAAAGGTAAAAAACTATGATCTACTAAAGTGAAACTAACAGCCTTACAGGTTATTCATAAAAGTTCTTATTGCTTAAAAAGATTCTAATTTTGCCCCAACCAATCAGATGTTGCTTTCAAATGTTAAATAAGTTCTGATTGGTTGGGGCAAAATTAGCACCATTTTAAATGATAAGAACCTTTATTGAATCTCCCTGTTAGAGTGAAGGGAGAACTAGATTCTCTGTTCAAGTGGCATATCTATAAAATCACTGCTTACGTTTATAAAAACCTGATTTAGAGGAGGAGGGGGCAGATACCTTTGTTGGAACTGAAGAGAACTTAGTTCTCTTCAGGTTCAAAATGCATAAACAAAACTTGTAAAATTGCAGATGGGGTTGCAAGCAGATAACCAGTCACCAGGGTGGACATGCCCTTTAACATTATTAGTGCCTGTTCATGTAAATTTGTTCTCACTTTGTAAGATAATTGATTTGTTTTGTTTTCGACCAGGAGGAGAGAAGAAATTGCATTGCAGGAGCTGCACATTCAAAACCAGTTTTCTGGCCATAAAATATTGTGCAGCTCTACAGGGCCATGCACCAGATTAATGAGCACTTAGAGAACAATAAGCTATGGGTAAGTAACTATCCAATAGTCCAAATTGTTATTGAATCTTTACCAAATAGAATTTTAGTAAACCTGAAATTGACTTAAACCCTTTGTTTTATCTTGCAGTGCGTTATGGAATATTGCAATGGATGCTCCGTACAAGAACTCATAGACCTTACTGTCGCAGGGAATATGTCCGAAGCGGGGTAGGCTATATATGCAGAGAGGTGTTGCAGGTAGGATTGACTTTTCTACCACAATCTGTAAATATGATACTCAGATTTATCTAACTGCAGTAACTCTGTAAAAATCTGACATCTGATTGGCTGCTAAAGATTAATAGTATGGGTAAGGGCATCAACTCCCTAAATGGCTTGTATTTGTTCAGTAACAAATAAGTAATGAGCTACTGATGGATTAAATTAATATCTTTTACTTACCAATCTTCTTAGGGCCTGAAACAGATCCATAAACGCCATGTTATTCATAGTGACATCAAGCCTGAAAATATAATGCTGACAGAGAAAGCTGAAGTCAAAATAAGTAAGTACATTGGCCCCTTAATCAGTTTACATTCACACATATATAAGTGTTGGTTAGTATAAAGTCACATAGGTGACTGAGAATATAGGTAGGAATATTGTTGTACCTGATTTCAAATAGGGTATGGTAACATTGTGTTTTTTATACTTTTGTTGGTATTTATTCACGTTATTTTCACTTTTCTGTCAGAGTGACAATCATTATGTGAAATGAGTTATACCAGTAATTGTTTTACTACAATATTTTACCTACATATAACTATATATACATTACCTGATTTTATATTTAATGTTTTTTAAAGAAACATTGTAATCCATGTGTGTTCGATGTCCTTTTAGTTGACTTTGGATTGAGTGCAGAGCTAAGTGGGCCTGATGATTTAAACTATCTGGCTGGTGGGACCCCGAACTATTCAGCACCGAAGTCATTCGATGCTTTGAAGAACCTGGCCAGGGATATAATACGAAGGTATAATAAATAGCGCTACCTGTATTATTATTATATTTATACCAAGATTTCTTCTGTTTCAATTAGGCAATTCATTCAACGAATAGATAACCGGTTTACAATTAAATGTAAATATTAGATCCCTTGACAAAATTCAGCTATAAACCATTCATGAAATCTGCCTGAATTTCCTTTCATCTTTCCCTGTTGCTTTATCACAAGACGACATCTGGTCCCTAGGAATATCTGCTGTTGAAATGGCAGAAGGAGAACTAGGTTAGTAATTCTTAATCAGTTCTAAAGTTTTGCTGCCCAAAGTGGAGTAGGCACAGTATAAATACACTTGTGTTAAACACTATGTACCTTCTCCTTCCCTTTATTTTAGCATACGCAGGATTGTCTACTTCCCACCATACATAGAAATCATCAGTAATGATCCACCACATTTAAATCTCCTTCTTGGTGAGTAATGTTCTTATCTGATTATCGCATTGACTGGTATCCTAACATGAATATTACTCAATACCAGTCTGTAGAAGGATGTTCTGTAAAGTGACTACTGCTCCCATTCTCTACGTCACATTCTAACTTTGTTTCTACCAGCTATTAACATATGATGGTTTGTTCCAACTAGCTTATATTTTATTGCCTAGTGATAATTTTATTGATGGTCTAAAATTTTCCAAGTTAACTCATCTATTGTTTACCAGGTCGCTGATTTCCACAATTTTATATCATCCTGCCTCATCAAGGATGTAGATAAGAGGCCAACGGCAAAAGAGATGCTCAAAAGCAAATTTATCGAAAGCAGCCACGTGTGTCCCAAGGATAAAAAGGCCTACTTTGCATTCACAATACCGGCTCAAAAATGTAAGACGATAATTCAATAAAGATATCACAATGGGAAAGGTGGTAAAATAAAAAACAGTTTTTACTATGTTTAAAATATTACGGTATACTTTTATTACTAAAGTTTTTGTATTTTTATGTTTTTTTAGTAAAGAAGAAGAGGAGAAGAGACAAGCTTTGGATCACTTAAACAAAAGAATGTGAAACCAGAAGGTAGGAAACTATACATGTCTTTTTTTTATTTTTTATTTAATTAATTAAACCATCTTGAAGTATCTAGACAGTATAACACGTGGTCTGGTATCCCTATGGGACAGATAATTACTTTCACCTGGAAATTAAAAACAAACATCAGGATAATTTAGGTTGTAAAGGGTTATAAGCAGTTATCAGAATAAACAATATAGATTTATCATACAAGTTCTGCATACAGAGTTAAAGAACATACACTTTCCAAACAATCAGAGGGTGCAGATGAATCCGGTGTAAATTAAAGGATTGCTTATGGATCATGAGGGGGAGGAGCCCCCTGAAACATTGTGCGTTTGATATGTTGATGGTTCATAAAAAGTTTTCAAGTTACCTCTGTCACTGTGCGATCTTCCATGAGTATTTTACCATATTGGATTGATTAATCCTTTTGGGGTAAGGGTTGGAAGGATCTGCACCGCCGCTTGTGGATGTGCATAGGGCATCTATAACGGAGAGGGACAAAGTCACTACATATTTACATATTAAATTTTAATAAAGCAATGTATGACAATATTTGATGCAAAAACTGTTCAAAATGTTTAATATGGTTTTCAAATCAGATATTTATCATAAAGTTCTCGTCTTGTTACAGAAGGAGGATTATGGATTGCTTCCCTTCCATTCCATTAGTTATAAAGGAGGATGAACACAAGGAAGTGAATCAGCTGTAATTTAGAAGGTAAGTAAATAAAATGGGATTATTACAAGGTTGACATCCACATTACTGAACTATCTATGTATTTGTCTCCCTTGTACGACATTATTGTTTTTGTTCTAACAGCGCTGCGTCCCCAATGGCACTATATAAATAAACTATACATACATAACTATACATACATACAATATACATATCAGTAAATCCCGTCGGATACGATGGGTTTTTACTGAATACGCCATTGTAATTGTCCGAAGCTGATGGTGCTACCACCATCTGCTCGCAACTATCACCCAAATGGGAAAATTTGGTTGGATTATTATTGTTACTACGAATAGAGAACAAATAACATCATTAATGTATAGACAAAAAATGATTGTTCCGTATAATGTATACTGAATGATCGTTCCTGTATTACTGAATCAGGCATGTTGAAATCAGATTCCAACGAAATCTGACATGAATATGCGATCGGACATGAAGTTGCGTGTGTATGGGCATCTCAAGATAAGACACTTAGGGGATACTTAAGGATACTTAATAGTATATTTCATAAGATACTAGCAAAGTGTGCCCATTGGTGCACAGTGGAAATTATGTGTTGTATGTTTTGCTAGGTTATTATTTTTATTGAAAGCTTGGTCATGCTCTCAGTGATACACACACAAAGTGCACAAACATGCAAGTGATTCAGGATCTGTCTGCCTCTCCCTTAAGGCCATAGCTGTTAAGCTGTAGGGCCAGAGAGAGGCTACTTACATCCATTTAGGCGTAGGTATCAGGTATCATTCTGAACTTGCTCTCCCTTTCCACTCCCAGCAAGTATCCGGGGAGGCTCAAATGGGATAAGTCTGAAAGTCCACATGCAATCCCACCACATATATGATCAAACACTCACATACTCTTCCATTTCTATTTAACCTGCACGCTTTTCACATGTTTAAAAACTAAAACTAAAACTACCAGCATTTCCTGGCTGCACAGAATGCTGGAATATGTATGTTTCATACATCCTTTGAATATGCACATGTTTGAAAACTATAACTCCCAGCATTCTCTGTTAGTAGTAAGTTTCTTCTTAATATCCATTTGCTAATGAATGTATTAAAATGCAATACAGTGTAACGATAGGGTCTTGAACTTTTCACATGTTTAAAAACTACAGCTTTTATTGTGGATTTATATAGCGCCAACATCTTCCATAGCGCTTTACAGTTACATGTATACATTCACATCAGACCCTGCCCCGAAGAGCTAAGCACATTTACACAAACAACCTATCAGTATGTCTTTATGATCGTGGGGGAAACCGGAGTGCCCGCAGGAAACCCACGCAAGCACGGGGAGAACATACAAACTCCTTGCAGATGTGTGGGTGGATTCGAACTCAGGACCTCAGCGCTGCAAGGCATCATTGCTAACCACTGAGCCCACTCCCAGCGTTCCCTGGCTGTCACGCATCCAACCACCTATCTGACAGCTATAATCCATAGAATGTCAATGGAATAAACCTGCAGGTCTGAGAAAGTACCCAGGCATTTTTGTTGCAATGTGTAGTTCAAGCTAAACAGCACCACTGGGGAACCTGAGACCCCCCCTATCATATATAGATATCACTTACTGTCTAGCAAACAGCAGCTCTCCTTTTTTTCTATTGAGAGGGGAGGGGTGGGGTGAGGTGAGAGACTGTCAAATGATTTACAAAGGAAGTGACATATTTCACTTGCAACTTCCTACTAACTTCCTACTAACACTTTTTGATTCGCTAACACTGCTATCAATCTAATATTAAGCACACCCTTGGATACAACACTAAAAGGCAAGTGATAAATATGTTCCTTTTTAAGCGTCCATTGCCTCCATGTAAAACTTCCTGGGGTGTGGCTTAATAGTCCATTTTGAAGATTCCATTACAAAACAGGAGTGGGGACTGTGCAAGTACTTTTATTTATTTATATATTTTCCCTTATTTGCATTTGTATATACTTTAATAGCATTACTACATATTTGTTAATATTAACTATTTAGTGCTTAAACAACACATAAACACTGTCCCATTGTATGTTAGTTTTACCCACACCCACCAACATAGTACCTCCTAAAAACCCAATGTATTCCCCATGAAATTCTAAATTTATTTATATAATATAAGAGATAAGTATGTAATTAAATTTATTGTTTAGCCTCCCTACAATTCCATCAGAGGAAGTGGAGGCTAAAGAAGAACAGGAACGTAAACCAGGGACAAGATCAGAGGGAAAATATATTAAAGAGATTTTTCATGTTCATTATGATAATGAGGCACAAAGGATGAATAGGCTTTTAGAAGTAAGTTTCTGTAAAGTAAAAGGCTTGGTTGTCCCATTCAAGGTTAAAGTTGTCCCATTGTCATTCTTCTTTAAAATATGTTTATAATAAACTGAATATTAACCAAGTGTCTTGTTATAGGAAGAAGCAGCATATATTATGATGCACTGTCAATACTCCCATCTCATTTATCAGAAGTTGGAGACAATGGTGAAAAATTAGAAAGTAAGTAACCAAAGTGAATTATATAGGTGCACAAAACCTAATATTTTGGGTTTTTTTTAAAGTAAATATTAAAGGCGCTAGTATGGCTTATTAATTTGCTTACATATTGCTAAAATATTTTCCATGATTGGGAAGCTTTAAAATTCTCTTACAGCTTTAAAAATGTTCTATAATACAATATAATAAATAAATAATAATATAATATAAAAAAAAAGGTTGTTAATATTTTTACTGACCTATATCTCTGGCATGACATACAATTTACTGCAGTTCAATAAAAGGTCAATATAATTGGGGGAAATTACAATACACACAATACGTTTCATCTACTATTTGTATTATACAAAATGTTTTATTTAATTATTAAATGTTTATCAAATGGAAAATATCAACCAAGTTCTCTACTTGTTATAGGTAAAATCAGCATTTATTATAATGCACTGCCAAGCTTCTCTGACATTGCATCAGAGGGAAACCAAAATAATCATCAGTAAAGGACAACAAAAAGATCATCCCCACCCCTCCCTAATCAAAGTACCCAGGAAGAAGACTCAGTCTCAAACACAGGGGTGAGGACCTAGAGTTTAGACTCCTTGATTATAGTTTTTTGAATAGTCAAGATAAAGATGACCCGCAAGAACAGAAAATATGACCATAATGAAGTAAGACCAACAAGATGAACAGCAAGATTATAAAATTACCAGCATGAAGAAAAAAAGACAACTTGTAAATAAATATCTTTTGTTTCAATCAACCATTCTGGATGCTTTTTAAGTCGTTGCGTAGGGGAGGGAGGAGGGAGGGGTAAACTGGGAAATATGATATATAATATGGTAAACGAAACGAACTGTACCTATAATTTAAATTTGGCAGAAATCTTGAGAGTAGAGCATGCTGGCATATTGTCGCAAATTATCGTCAATACATAGAACATATTGTGAGAGGGTGATCGCAGAGGTGGGTTCACTTCAACTGGGTTATAAAAAGTGCATCTTTGGTTATAGATATTAGGAGGATCCAACAGGCCACTGGGACCAGATTTTATTGAATTTGGAAGGACAGCCTTGGTGTATATAGATCAGTCTAAGGTAAGGTAACATATGGGTCACCATTGACCTCCAAGACGCCACTTTAGGGGAGGTAGGTGCCATCCAGGAAAGTACAATGGTTCTTCTAGTGTAAAATAAAGTTTCATGCAGAAAATCCATTTCATATTTATTCCAGATATCATCTTACGGTATCTTGGGGTACAGGGTAGGGCAAGATTGTTGAGAGGAAGTGTGTCACTTTGTACCACAATCTGGCCACATGTCGGCAGTCCCAAATGAGATGGTAGAAATCAGCCGGGGTCTGGTGACACTTTGGGTATTCAGGGGAACGTGACGCTGACATACGGGATAACCTATATGGTGAAAGGTAGGCTTGGTGGAGTAAATAATATTGCATTTGTTTGTTGGGATTTGAGGGAGAGACCAAGAGGTAAGATTCAGCCAGATCTTCCCAGTTTTCAGCAGTGATAGTGGGGATTAGTTACCCCCATTTATCTAGGATTTTAGTTGTGTCTTCTTGTATTTTGGAGTGTAGAAGACAGGAATAGAATCGGGACACCAAACGCCTTTCACCCCCAGACTCCAAAAGTTGGATAACGGGATTTCTCGAGACGGGTATCTCATCTCCTTGGAATTCTGTCAGTAAACTAAATCTAATTTGGAGATCCCGGAACCAAGCAGAATTTGGTAAATTAAATTTGGTTTTAAGAGCCTCAAATAGAATCAATTTCTTTTCTTGTATAATGTCTGAGAAGAGGGTAACACCCCATGATGCCCAGAAGTCAGCTGACAGCAGGGAGGCCAGGGAGGGATAAGTGGGGTTGTGCCAAATAGGTGTCTCCTCCGGGACATCGGTGTATTTGAGAATTTGCATGTTTTTTCCATATTTAAACAGTTGTATGTGTAGGGAAGTGCCACCTAGAGGGATGTCATTCCGTCTGGATTGAAGAAATGTTAGTGGATGGAAGGGGAGATATGCATGTAAAAGTTTTTCATTATCATACAGAGACAAATGATGTGGTTCTTGGGGATTTGTGGGTCTGACAGACACCAGGATTTAAAATATTTTAACTGTCCAGCTATATAATACAGGCGGAAGTCTGGCATGGCGAGGCCGGCTGAGTGTTTAGGTTTTTGGAGAGTTTTGAGTTTGACTTTTGACCTATCCGAACCCCACAGGAAAGTTAGTAACAGGCTGTCTAGAGGGGTGAAAAAGGAGTCCGGTATGTAGGCTAAGCTGTGTTGTAGTGCGTATAGTATTTTAGGTAGTAATATGATCTTGATCAAGTTTATCCAGCCTATTAAATTAACTGGGAGTGTCTTCCACAATTTAATTTTTAGTCGGACTAGTTCAAGGAGGGTTTCTATATTAAGTGTGTAGGATCTAGCCAGAGATTGGGTTATCTGAATTCTCAGATAGGGACAGTTTTGTACTACTGGTACCAAATTCCTTATATATGGGGGGATTGGGTCAATGGGGAATATAACTGACTTGCTCCAGTTGATGTGGAGTCCATATATTGGGCTAAATTGATTTATTAAGTTATCTACTGTGGGGATCTGATAATATCATATTGTCTGCGTACAAAGGCCCAGTCTGGATATCCACTGGGCCTTTGTCAAAAGAAGCAGAAGGAAAGAAAAGAACACGAATACCAACAGTGAAGGGGAAAAGCAAGACAGGAGAAAGAACATGGTCATCCCATATGTAGCAGGGGTCTCCGAGAAATTAAGAAGGTTTTCAAAAACACGTATCCCTGTTGCTTAAACCGAGCAACACGCTGAGGCAGCAATTGGTACATCCGAAAGACCCAATACCGAATACAAGAAAAGCGACATCATATACGCAGTGCAGTGCAGTGAAGAGCTCTGATTTGTATGTGGGGGAGACCAAACAACAACTGCATCAACGTATGGCACAGCACAGAAGAGCCAATTCCTCGGGTCAGGACTCAGCGTGTACCTGCATCTTAAGGATAAAGGACATACCTTTGAAGATGAAATGTTAACATATTGTCTGCGTACAAAGTAACCAGGGACAAGTCAGAGGGAAATATATTAAAGAGATTTTTCAGATTCATTATGATCATGAGGCACAAAGGATGAATATGCTTTAGAAGCCAGTTCTGTAAGTAAAAGGGCGTGGTTGTCCCATTCAAGGTTTTTAAAGTTGTCCCAGTGTCATTCCTTCTTAAAGATATGTTTATTAATAAACTGAATTAACCAAGTGTTGTATTGTTATAGGAAGAAGTCATCATTATTATTATGCACTGTCAATACTCTCCATCTCATTTATCACAATTTGCGAGGACAATGCGTGAGAAAATTAGAACGTAGGATACCCAAAGTAAATATATAGGTGCACAACCCTAATATTTTGGGTTTTTTTTTAAGTAAATATCTAAAAGGCGCTATATGGACTTATTATATTTGCTACTATTGCTTAAAGAGTATTTCCCCAGATTGGGAAGCTTAAAATCTCTTCTTAACAGGCTTTTAAAAATGTTCATGATACAATATAATAAATAAATAAATATAATATAAAAAAAAGGTTGTTAATATTTTTATGACCCATATCCTGGCATGACACCAATTTACTGCAGTTCAATAAAAGTCAATCTCATTGGGCGGAAATTACAATACACCACAATATGTTTTCATCTACTATTTGTATTATTAAAATATTTATATTTAATTATTTAATGTTTTCAATGGAAATATCAACCAAGTTATCTACTTGTTTATATGGTAAATCAACATTTATTATAATGCCTGCCAACTTCTGTCTTGAATTCCCAAATCAGAGGGAGACAAAAATAATCTCAGAAAGGACACACAAAAGTCATCCCCCACCCCCTCCCTATCAAAGTACACCATAAGAAAGACTCAATCCCAACAACAGGGGGAGGACGCTAGAGTTTAGACTCCTTGATTATAGTTTTTTTGATCGTCAAGATACAAAGACCCGCAAGAACAAAATATGACCATATGAAAGTAAGACCAACAAGATGAACAGCAAGAATTATAAAAATTACCAGCAGAAGAAAAAAAGACAATCTTGTAAATAAATACTTTTGTTCAATAACCATTTGGATGCTTTTTAAGTGTCGTATGCGTAGGGAGGAGGAGGGAGGGAGGGTTAACTGGAATATGATTAAATATGTAAACAAAATAACTGTACCATAATTTAAATTTGCAGAAAATCTGGAGTAGAGCATTGGCATATTGTGCCGCAAAATTATCGCAATCATAGAAACATAATTGTGAGAGTGGTGAGCTGCAAGAGGTGGGTTCCACTTCTAAGGCTCGGATTATAAAAAGTGCCCACTTGGTTCTAGGATATTAGGAGGTCCAACCGAGCCACTGGGACCAATTTATTGAATTGGAAGGAAGCACTTGGTTGATATAGATAAGTCTACGCGTAGGTAACATCTGGGTCACCATTGACCTTCCAGACGCCACTAGGGGAGGGTAGGTGCCATACCAGGAAAAGTACGTGTGGTTCTTTCAGTGTAAAATAAAGTTTCATGCCAGAAAATCCATTTCATATTTATTCCAGATATCATCTTACGGTATCTTGGGGTACAGGGTAGGCAGTATTGTTGCAGAGGAAGTGGGTGACTTTGTCGACCACAATCTGGCCCACATGTCGCTAGCTCCCCAAGATGAGATGAGAATGTAGAAATCAGCCGGGGTCTGGTGACACTTTGGGTAGTCTCAGGGGAACGTGACGAACTGAATACGGGATAACATATGGTGAAATGTAGGCTTGGTGGAGTAAATTTAATATTGCATTGTTGTTGGGATTGGGAGAGACCACGTGGTAACAAGTAACCTAGTACCATAGGTACCTAGTAATTAAGGTTGATAAAGACATTCGCATCCAGTCCAACCATTCCCTTTTTTTTTTTTAACCCTACCTTAACAGTTGATCCAGAGGAAGGCAAAAAACCCGCAGCTAAAAGGGGGAAACATTCCGTTCCTGACTCCAAACGGCAATCGGAAAGTCTCCCTGGATAACCAGATCTATATGATTAATACCAGTAATTCTCAATATTTTTTACATGTTTTAAAGAACTTATCCAGGCCTTTTTTTAAAGTTATTCACTGAACTTGCCATTACCACCATCTGCTGGAAGACAGTTTCCACAGTTTACACCGTTCTCACTGTAAGAAACCTCTCCTAACCTGAAGATGAAACTTCTTTTCTTCCAACCCTAAAGGATGTCCCGAGTCCTCATGTATGACCTATTAGTGAACAATGCACCAGAGATATTCACTTGTATGGGCCATTAATATATTTGTATAAGGTTATCATGTCCCCACGCAACCGCCGCTTCTCCAATGTAAAACAGCCCAACTTGTCTAAGATTCAGACAGATCTTCCCGTTTTCAGCATGATAGTGGAGGATTAGTTACCCCTCATTATCTAGGATTTAGTTGTTCTTCTTGTATTTTGGAGGGTAGAAGACAGGAATAGAATCGGGGACACCAAAACGCCTTTCACCCCCAGACTCCAAAAGTTGGATAACGGATTTCTCGAGACGGGTATCTCATCTCCTTGGAATTCTGTCAGTAAATAAATCTATTTGGAGATCCCGGAACCAGCAGAATTTGGAAATTAAATTTGGTTTTAGAGCCTCAAATAGAATCATTTCTTTTCTTGTATATGTCTGAGAAGAGGGTAACACCCCATGATGCCCAGAAGTCAGCTACGCAGGGAGGCCAGGGAGGGATAAGTGGGGTTGTGCCAAATAGGTGTCTCCTCCGGGACATCGGTGTATTTGAGAATTTGCATGTTTTTTTCCATATTTAAACAGTTGTATGTGTAGGGAAGTGCCCCTAGAGGGATGTCATTCCGTCTGGATTGAAGAAATGTTAGTGGATGGAAGGGGAGATATGCATGTAAAGATTTTCATTATCATACAGAGACAAATGATGTGGTTCTTGGGGATTTGTGGGTCTGACAGACACCGATTTAAAATATTTTAACTGTCCAGCTATATAATACAGGCGGAAGTCTGGCATGCGAGGCCCGGCTGAGTGTTTAGGTTTTTGGAGAGTTTGAGTTTGACTTTTGACCTATCCGAACCCCACAGGAAAGTTAGTAACAGCTTTCTAGAGGGGTGAAAAAGGAGTCCGGTATGTAGGCTAAGCTGTGTTGTAGTGCGTATAGTATTTTAGGTAGTAATATGATTGATCAAGTTTATCCAGCCTATTAAATTAACTGGGAGTGTCTCCACAATTTAATTTTTTGTCGGACTAGTTCAAGGAGGGTTTTCTATATAAGTGTGTAGGATCTAGCCAGAGATTGGGTTATCTGATTCTCAGATAGGGACGTTTTGTACTACTGGTACCAAATTCCTTATATGGGGGGATTGGGTCCAATGGGGAATATAACTGACTTGCTCCAGTTGATGTGGAGTCCATATATTGGCTAAATTGATTTATTAAGTTTATCTATGTGGGATCTGATAATTATAATATCATATTGTCTGCGTACAAAGGCCCAGTCTGGATACCACTGGGCCTTTGTCAAAAGAAGCGAGGAAGAAAAAGAACACAATACAACAGTGAAGGGGAAAGCAAACAGGAGAGAACATGGTCATCCCATATGTAGCAGGGGTCTCCGAGAATAAGAAGAGTTTTCAAAAAACACCGTATCCCTGTCTGCTTTAAACCGAGCAACACCTGAGGCAGCAATTGGTACATCCGAAAGACCCAATACCGAAATACAAGAAAGCGACATCATATACGGCAGTTGCAGTGAAGAATCTCTGATTTGTATGTGGGGGAACCAAACACACAACTGCATCAACGTATGGCACAGCACAGAAGAGCCAATTCCTCGGGTCAGGACTCAGCCGTGTACCTGCATCTTAAGATAAAGGACATACTTTGAAGATTGAAATGTTAACATATTGGCAAAGAAACGTGACTGGTTCAAGAGAGGTGTTAAGGAGGCCATTTATGTGAAAATAAAGAACCAAGCCTAAATAGAGGTGGGGGGGTTCGACACCATCTGTCTGCCATGTACAATGCTGTTTTGACACCTTACTCTGGGCGTTCTATAAAACTCTTAGCCACCATCTAATCACGCCCTTAACACCTGCTGTGATATGCTATTGGGATTTTCAGGGTACATAATTGCCAAAGATTCTTGACAAGTCTTCTGAATTAAGAAGCCAGTCGGATGACTAGCGAAACTCTTCAAAACTAAACTTCAAGTCCAGTTGATCTAATTGAATACAGATATACCATGACCTGGGATGATGAGAACCTTCATAAGCATATTCTGTTTAGGCATTGTAGGATATCAGGCTGGTTGTCAATGGTTTGTTGTTCGCATCTTGTAGTTTGATAATCATACGTTGGGGTATTGGGGCTTGACATTTTATATGTTGTGGTGGAAAGATATCCATTGGGAACAATGCCGATTCATCCCAGTTGATGGTTAGTCCTAAGTAGGTGCCGAATTGTGTTGATGAGATAAATATCAGCGTTGAGGGAGCCATGTGAGTTTTCTGATTGACCTCCATTTTCAAAGAAGTTCTGCCTATTATAGAATTGTTTGTGTGTGGACTTTCCCCCCATCATATTGTTATAGAGACACTGTGTTTGGAGCCTTTTGTTTGTGCAACCATTGTGCCACACTTTATATAGTCTTTCTCCGCTTATGTGAGTAGTGTTCACATTGTATTTTCTTCCTGCTGCTTTGTGTGTTTATGATTAGAGGTTAAGTGTAGCCGTCCACTTATATACTTTAAGAGAGTCCCATACCAATATTGGGTTATGGGAAGGAGAGTTTATTTTGGTAAATTTTCCAGGTGTTCATGAATATTGTCTGCTTCATGGAATCGTGATGCTAAAATGGGTTAAGTTTCCTTTTCAGGCATGGGTGAGGAGATTGTAAGATTGATGTTTAGGATCAGGGGAGAGTGGTTGGAAATTCCGTGTGGTAAGAGGGAGACTTGGGCACCAGTGTACAGTTTTCCTAGCTAGAAATATGTACTCTCTTCTCGAAAGGATTTATATGTGGGAGAGTGGCAGGGAATCTCCACACATCAATCCGTCCCATGATTTAATAAGGGAGGCTAATGGAGTTGTTTGTTCTTTAGTTTGTGGAGGTTGTATGGCATAGGTGTTCGTAGGTGGTCCTTATTTAAGAGAGAACTTAGTTAAAGTCCCATGCAGATGATGTGAACTTCTGGTTTAATGCTATAGTGGGCTATGGTTTTCATGATAGAAAGGCAAGATGCTGTGAGGTTATATTTACCCAGAAGTGTCAGCGGGATGGTTTCTATTTCGGTTGCAATATTATGTATAGACCGTGGGGTTCAGTTTTACATGTGTATTTGTAGCGAAGTGTTTTATTTTAACAGTAGGATATTCCCTTCAATAAGCTGAGCATAGACTTTGGGCAGCTCATCCACCCAGGTTTTGGTATAAACTTAGTTGTGGATGGTAAGGAGTTGTGTTTCCTGCAGGCAGACTATGTCTTGTGCATATTTATTTGCCAGGAAGGAGAAAATTTGCATACATTTATGTGTCTGGTTCATTCCCCTAATGTTCATGAGATCAGTTTACTTGAATTCGAGGACTCCCCCATTTGCGTGGTTACTGTAGTATTAAATGCGCTCCGGGCACGGGCCCCAGGCGACCAGGATGGCCAGGCATGGCCAGGACAGCAAACATGAAAAGAAAAAAAACACATTTACATTATTTTGAACATTAAGTAACTCCCATACGGGGCCAAAATTCAAAACAGTGAGTATCCCTAAGTGTATCAAAGATCAATTAGAATCTCTGAGTCGTAAACTTTAATGGCAGGATATTCAAGCAGACAAAAAAGTTAAGTCATCGATGTTTGGGAAGGATTCTCCAAATATACCTTAGGGTTGTGTAGTGCTGGGAGGCTATAGCATTATTGAGCCCCGGGGACCCGTGGTGTCGCTATTTTAAACATTCAGGGCACGTGCCCCCGATGTTTAGCAAAGTCCACGAATGTTTAAACTGGCAGTACCTTATTGAAGTGTCCCGAACCGATCCACACTTCCGGATTCCCCGGATGTGCGCGTAATGATGTAACACGCACCGGCAATATGACGTAAGCGCCACATAAGATGCACCCCTGCATTTCCTTTGCTAACAGGGATTAGTTCCTTCCCCCAGCTCCACCCCATTGCTATAAAAGCCCAATACACCTTCCCACCAGCAGAATAAGTACTGGGCTGGGCTGGATTGTGCGTGCTCCGGGGCTGAAGCAGCTTGGTTTAAAAAGGGCAATTGATTGCTATGGCAATTTCTTCACTTTTTTGTCTTTTTTTATCTACATGCTGCCCAATGCCCAACACCTGTTAGGGCTATTATCTACCCCCATGTGCAGTGCAATCCACTCACTATAACGGCAAGCAGTGTGGCAGCATTTGGTAATGTGCACTCACTGGTCACCAAAGCTGTTACACTACCCTTCCTTTCAGGGTCAATTATTTTTATGGTCATAACAAACACTGATACCTTCAATCCCCGATAGATACAGCACACCCCCTCATGGATTACCCTTCTATTCCTGTGGCAGCCTCCTTAAAGGGTAACTATAGTCTATCAAATTTTGACTAATTATTAAAAAAGTTTGTTTTATCCACAACTTGAAACACGTACTCCATTCATGGCCTACCTTGGTGGGCTTAATGGGTGTGGCTTAATTAGGGTGGGGAAATGGGTGTGTCATAAAAATTCTGACTCTACGCACGGAAAATGAGTGCCCTGGGGTGCCCCTGATCTTATGAGACCCTAGAGACGCCCCTGCACTTTCCCATTTTTTTTACATTTCTAATATAGAATCATGGCATCCAAGAATATTCCCTTTCTTATTGAACCTCATGTCTCCAGAAATAACCCCCTAAAAAATATAGCTTATAAAATAGTTTAGAGAATTTTATTAAAAATATCATGTAAACCCACTTTATATATTTTACATTGAAAATTAATATTAATTTACTTAGATATCTATGTATTTGCTGTGAAACAGCTCCTGCTGAGTATGTGTTTCTATGGCAACTGTGATGTCACAACTCATGTGATTCACAATACACTGTTAGATGTAATAGAAAGTTTTATGCATAATTAATCATTTTGCCTTGAAGCCAGAAGAGGTAAGGACATAGTTTTCACTTCCCATTTTTTTACATTTCTAATATAGAATCATGGCATCCAAGAATATTTCCCTTTCTATTTGAGCCCCATTGTCTTCCTAAGAAATAACCCCCTAAAAAAATATGCTTATAAAAATATTTTGGAGAATTTTATTAAAAATATCATGTAAACCCACTGTAATGTATTTTACATTGACAAATAATGTTTATTTTGTTTTTGACATGTGAACACGATGAATAGTTTTGAGATTCTAACAAAAATGGCTCCAAAGTGTGATAAGAAAAGTTCGAGATTTTTTTCGCTCATGTTTTCAAGACATAGCGCAACGGTAAGAACTATTTGTTTATTTTAAAGCTTAAAGGATAACTGTATTGCCTGAATGCATTTTTTTAGTTGCTTTATAAAGAGTAAAGATATGCAGCCCTCCGCATACATTGTTTCCTGATTTCGAGACCTCTCTGCCTGAATTAACCTGTTTTTTAACGATTTTGTCTGCCTCTACTGTCACTCACACCTACAGCGAGAAAACCTCCTCCACCCACGCTTGATCAGCTTGATTATGTAGGCTGTATCCTAGCAACGGCATTTCATGTTTGTTTGACTGGCAGAGGAGGAGGAGAGAGGTTGTAATAGACACTTCCCACCAGCCAATGCCAAGTTTGTTAACCATGGCCCTGGGACGTTCTAGGAGGAGGGCTTTTAGCACTCATCTTTGATGTGTGATATCTAAGGGGGGCAGCACGGCTGTGAATGGGAGTAAGCGATTTCAGCTGCTGGATTTTAGCTGCATCGATCCGATCAGGCAGATCAGCAATGACCCCGACCGAATTACACACCACAGACAATTCTCAACCGAATCGGACGTTTGTCCTGGTAGAGGTCGGGGTCGTTGCTCGGGGCACACGTGTGTGTAACGATCCTTTATGTATCAAGAACACGCAGCTTTGAACTATACAGTGCCATGTAAACGTTATATATACATATGTACATTAGTTACTTTAATCCCTGTATTTAATTTATTTGTATGTATTGAGGGATCCTGTATAATAACTGTTATATTCTTTATCCTTTAAGAAAAGTGAACCCAAACTTCTAGAAATAGAGGAAGTTCAAAATGTAAGTAATACCTTCATTTTAAATACGAAAGGGGAAGTTATTTCATTATCTGGATATTAATCCCATCCTCTCTTTCTGTCTTCTAATTCCATCTATCTCTTCTATACTCATATGATCGTTTTTGTATATTTTCCTGATGCATATTCATTTTCTTTTTAGGATCCCAGTAAGGAGTTTGAACCAATGGAAATCATTGGGAGCGGAGGTTTCGGGACAGTTACAAGGTAAATAAACTCATAGTGGCAAGTTAAAAAGATTACTAGCTGCTAAATTGTGTTTCAATCACCATCTAATATTTAACTATAAATATATATTTCCCTACTGCTTTGGAATTCAGCTAAAAAACCTTTCGCTTGTTCTTTACAGGAAGATACATTGCAGCAAACAGGATGTGGCCATAAAAGCGATAGAGTTCGAAAAGGTAAAAAACTATGATCTGCTGAAGTGAAACTAACAGCCTTACAGGGTTATTCAATAAAAGTTCTTATTGCTTAAAAAGATGCTAATTTTGCCCCAACCAATCAGTAGAGATGGCCGGTTCGCGGACCAACCCGGATTCGCCGCGATTTTCTCCCGACCGCGAACGGCGGATTATTCCGGACTTTCCGGACTTCTGAACTTCCGAACTGCGGATTTTTTTTTTTTACGAAAATTTTCGAAATACGAGTATCTCCGTAATTACGAGGATCTACGATACTTTCGGGATACAGAAAAACCGAAGATCCTCGTAATTACGAGGATTCACGTAATTACGAGTATTCTCGTAATTACGAGAGTACTCGTAAAAACGAGTAATTCGTGTAAATTTTCAAACGGAGCAAGCCACATGATCCAAATTAGCCAATGGCAGCTATCATAGTTACAGAAAGCCTCGTTTTTTTACGGAAATCTTCGTTTTTACGGGAATCCTCGTATTTTCGAAAATCACGTTTTTTAAAGTCACGCTAGCGGACTGTACTTTTAGGTATTGTTGGCATTTATACGAGCTTCTAAGGCCATTACCCAGGTCCCTGAGTGGTTAAGTGTACGTTACCAAGGCTATTTAGACCACTTTTAATGCGGATTTTGCTGAACTTTCATTTTAATACGTTTTAACGGGTCCGCTCGCGATTTTCGAATTTTCGGATTTTTTCGAAAATCCGCGATCCTCGAGCGGACCGGATTTTTCGAGTTCGGACATCTCTACCAATCAGATGTTAGCTTTCAATGTTAAATAAGTTCTGATTGGTTGGGGCAAAATTAGCACCATTTTAAATGATAAGAACCTTTATTGAATCTCCCTTATAGAGTAAGGGAGAACTAGATTCTCGTTCAAGTGGCATAGCTATAAAATCACTGCTTACGTTTATAAAACCTGATTTAGAGGAGGAGGGGGCAGATACCTTTGTTGGAACTGAAGAGAACTTAGTTCTCTTCAGGTTCAAAATGAATACAAAACTTGCATGTTGTAAGTTTGCAGATGGGGTTGCAAGCAGATAACCAGTCACCAAGGGTGGACATGCCCTTTAACATTATTAGTGCCTGTTATGTAAATTTGTTCTCACTTTGTAAGATAATTGATTTGTTATGTTTTCGACCAGGAGGAAGAAGAAATTGCATTGCAGGAGCGCACATTCAAAACCGTTTTCTGGCCATAAGAATATTGTGCAGCTCTACAGGGCCATGCACCAGATTAATGAGCACTTAGAGAACAATAAGCTATGGGTAAGTAACTATCCAATAGTCCTAAATTGTTATTGAAATCTTTACCAAATAGAATTTTAGTAAACCTGAAATTGACTTAAACACTTTGTTTTATCTTGCAGTGCGTTATGGAATATTGCAATGGATGCTCCGTACAAGAACTCATAGACCTACTGTCGCAGGGAAATGTCCGAAGGCTGGGTAGGCTATATATGCAGAGAGGTGTTGCAGGTAGGTTGACTTTTCTACCACAATCTGTAAATATGATACTCAGATATTATCTAACTGCAGTAACTCTGTAAAATCTGACATCTGATTGGCTGCTGAACATTAATAGTATGGGTAAGGGCATCAACTCCCTAAATGGCTTGTATTTGTTCAGTAACAATAAGTAATGAGCTACTGATGGATTAAATGAATATCTTTTCTTACCAATCTTCTAGGGCTGAAAAGATCCAAAACGCCATGTTATTCATAGTGACATCAAGCCTGAAAATATAATGCTGACAGAGAAAGCTGAAGTCAAAATAAGTAAGTACATTGGCCCTTAATCAGTTTACTTCACACATATATAAGTGTTGGTTAGTATAAAGTCACATAGGTGACTGAGAAATAGGTAGGAATATGTGTACCTGATTTCAAATAGTGTATGGTAACATTGTGTTTTTTATTACTTTTGTTGGGATTATTCACGTTATTTTCACTTTTCTGTCAGAGTGACAATCATTAGTGAAAATGAGTTATACCAGTAATTGTTTTACTACAATATTTTACCTACGTATAACTATATATACATTACCTGATTTTATATTTAATGTTTTTTAAGAAACATTGTAATCCATGTGTTCGATGTCATTTTAGTTGACTTTGGATTGTGCAGAGCTAGTGGGCCTGATATTTAACTATCTGGCTGGTGGGACCCCGAACATTCAGTCATATCAAACACCCAGGGTAGCTAATCGATGCTGTGTGGTTTATGACGCCTGTGTATTTATTTTAATTATTATTATACCAAGATTTCTTTCGTTTCAATTAGGCAATTCATCAACGAATAGATAAACCGGTTATACAATTAAATGTAAATATTAGATCCCTTGACAAAATTCGATATAAACCATTCATGAAATCTGCCTGAATTCCTTCATCTTTCTCCTGTTGCTTATCCAGAGCGACATCTGGTCCCTAGGAATATCTGCTGTTGAAATGGCAGAGGAACTAGGTGTATTCTTATCACAGTTCTAAAGTTTTGCTGCCCAAAGTGGAGTAGGCACTGTATAATACACTGTGTTAAACACTAGTACTTATCCCTCCTTTTATACAACCAGGGCTTTCACAACATACAATGTCATTCTCCTCCCTTATATGCTCCGTGTTACTCCCCCACAGAAACTCCCGGGAGTAATGTTCACTGATATCGCATGACGGTATCCTAACATGAATATTACTCAATACCAGTCTGTAGAAGGATGTTCTGTAAAGTGACTACGCTCCCATTCCTACGTCACATTCAACGTCTACCAGCAACATAATGATGGTTTGTCCAACTACTTATAATGCCTAGTGATAATTTTATTGATGGTCTAAAGATTTTCCAAGTTAACTCATCTATTGTTTACCAGGTCTGCTGATTTCCACAATTTTATATCATCCTGCCTCATCAAGGATGTAGATAAGAGGCCACGGCAAAGAGATGCTCAAAAGCAAATTATCCGAAAGCAGCCACGTGTTCCCAAGGATAAAAAGGCCTAATGCTTTGCATTCACAATACCAGGCTCAAAAAATGTAAGACGATAATTCAATAAGATATCACAATGGGAAAGGTTGGTAAAATAAAAAAACAGTTTTTACTATGTTAAAATATTACGGTATACTTTTATTACTAAAGTTTTTGTATTTTTATGTTTTTTTAGTAAAGGAAGAAGAGGAGAAGAGACAAGCTTTGGATCACTTAAAACAAAAGAATGTGAAACCAGAAGGTAGGAAAAACTATACAATGTCTTTTTTTATTTTTTATTTAATTAATATAAACCATCTTGAAGTATCTAGACCAGGTGAAGATAATTACTTTCACCTGGAAATTAAAAACAAAACATCAGGATAATTTAGGTTGTAAAGGGTTATAGCAGTTTATCAGAATAAACAATATAGATTTATCACAATTCTGCAACAGAGTTAAGAACATTACACTTTCCAAACAATCAGAGTGTGCAGATGAATCCGGTGTAAATTAAAGGGATTGCTTATGGATCATGAGGGGGAGGAGCCCCCTGAAACATTGTGCGTTTGATATGTTGATGGTTCAATAAAAGTTTTCAAGTTACCTCTTCACTGTGCATCTTCCATGAGTTTTTACCATATTGGATTGATTAATCCTTTTGGGGTAAGGGTTGGAAGGATCTGCACCGCCGCTTGTGGATGTGCATAGGGCATCTATAACGGAGAGGACAAAGTCCACTACATATTTATCATATTAAATTTTAATAAAGCAAATGTATGACAATATTTGATGCAAAACTGTTCAAAATGTTTAATATGGTTTTCAAATCAGATATTTATCATAAAGTTTCTCGTCTTGTTACAGAAGGAGGATTATGGATGCTTCCTCCATTCCATCAGTTATAAAGGAGATGAACACAAGGAAGGTGAATCAGCTGTAAATTTAGAAGGTAAGTAAATAAAATGGGATTATTACTAAAGGTTGACATCCACATTACTGAACTATCTTGTATTTGTCTCCCTTGTACGACATTATTGTGTTTGTTACTATACAGCGCTGCGTCCCCATGGCGCTATATAAATAAACTAACATACATAACTATACATACTATCATTATACATATTCAGTAAATCCCGTCGGATCATGGTTTTACTGAATACCGCCTTTGTGAATTGTCCAAGCTGATGGTGCTACCACCATCTGCACCAACATATCACCCCAAATGGGAAATTTGGTTGGATTATTTTGTTACTACAGAATAGAGAACAATAACATCATTAATGTATAGACAAAATATTGTTCCGTATAATGTATTACTGAATGATCGTTCCTGTGTATTACTGAATCAGGCATGTTGAAGATCAGATTCCAACAGAATCTGACATGAATATGCGATCGGACATGAAGTTGCGTGTGTATGGATCTCAAGTAAGACACTTAGGGGATACTAAGATACTTAATAGTATATATTCATAAGTACTAGCAAAGTGTGCCCATTGGTGCACAGTGGAAATTATGTGTGTATGTTTTGCTAGGTTATTATTTTTATTGAAAGCTTGGGGTCATGCCTCAGTGATACCAACCAAAGTGCACAAACATGCAAGTGATTCAGGATCTGTCTGCCTCTCCCTTAAGGCCATAGCTGTTAAGCTGTAGGCCAGAGAGAGGCTACTTACATCCATTTAGCCGGTAGGTATCAGGATCCATTCTGAACTTGCTCCCTTTCCACTCCCAGCAGTATCCAGGGGGAGGCTCAAATGGGATAAGTCTGAAAGTCCCATGCAATCCCACCACATAATATGATCAAACACTCACATACTCTTCCATTTCTATTTACCTGCACGCTTTTCACTGTTTAAAAACTAAAACTACCAGCATTTCCTGGCTGCACAGAATGCTGGAATATGTATGTTTCATACATCCTTTGAATATGCCATGTTTGAAACTATAACTCCCGCATTCTCTGTTAGTAGTAAGTTTCTTTCTTAATACCATTTGCTAATAATGTATTAAAATGCAACACAGTGTAACATAGGGTCTTGAACTTTTCACATGTTTAAAAACTACAAGCTTTTATTGTGGATTTATATAGCGCCAACATCTTCCATAGCGCTTTACAGTTACATGTATACATTCACATCAGACCCTGCCCCAAAGAGCTAAGCACATTTACACAAAAACCTATCAGTATGTCTTTATGATCGTGGGGGAAACCGGAGTGCCCGGAGGAAACCCCGCAAGCACGGGGAGAACTACAAACTCCTTGCAGATGTGTGGGTGGATTCGAACTCAGGACCTCAGCGCTGCAAGGCATCATTGCTAACCACTGAGCCCACTCCCAGCGTTCCCTGCTGTCACGCATCAACCACCTATCTGACAGCTATAATCCATAGAATGTCAATGGAATAAACCTGCAGGTCTGAGAAATACCCAGGCATTTTTTGTTGCAATGTAGTTCAAGCCAAAAGCACCACTGGGGAACCTGAGACCCCCCCTATCATATAAGATATCACTTACTGTCTAGCAAACAGCAGCTCTCCTTTTTTTCTATTGAGAGGGGAGGGGTGGGGTGAGGTGAGAGACTGTCAAATGATTTACAAAGGAAGTACATATTTCACTTGCAACTTCCTACTAACTTCCTACTAACACTTTTTTGATTCGCTACACTGCTATCAATCTATATAAGCACACCCTTGGATACAACACTAAAAGGCAAGTGATAAATATGTTCCTTTTTAAGCGTCCATTGCCTCCATGTAAAACTTCCTGGGGGGTGGCTTAATCCATTTTAAAGATTCCATATAAAACAGGAGTGGGGACTGTGCAAGTACTTTTATTATTTATATTTTTCCCTTATTTGCATTTGTATATACTTTAATATCATTCTACATATTTGTTAATATTAACTATTTAGTGCTTAAACAACACATAAACACTGTCCCATTGTATGTTAGTTTTACCCACACCCACCAACAAGAGTACCTCCGAAAAACCCAATGTATTCCCCATGAAATTCTAAATTTATTTATATAATATAAGAATAAGTATGTAATTAAATTTATTGTTTAGCCTCCCTACAATTCCATCAGAGGAAGTGGAGGCTAAAGAAGAACAGGAACTAAACCAGGGACAGATCAGAGGGAAAATATTAAAGAGATTTTTCATGTTCATTATGATAATGAGGCACAAAGGATGAATAGGCTTTTAGAAGAAGTTTGTAAAGTAAAAGGCTTGGTTGTCCCATTCAAGGTTAAAGTTGTCCCATTGTCATTCTTCTTTAAAATATGTTTATAATAAACTGAATATTAACCAAGTGTTTGTCTTGTTATAAGAGAAGCAGCATATATTATGATGCCTGTCAATACTCCCATCCATTTATCAGAAGTTGGAGACAATGGTGAAAAATTAGAAAGTAGTAACCAAAGTAAATTATAGGTGCACAAAACCTATATTTTGGGGTTTTTTTTAAGTAAATATTAAAGGCGCTAGTATGCTTATTAATTTGCTTACATATTGCTAAAATATTTTCCATGATTGGGAACTTTAAAATTCTCTTACAGCTTTAAAAATGTTCTATAATACATAAATAATAAATAATAATATAATATAAAAAAAAAGTGTTATAATATTTTAATGACCTATATCTCTGGCATGACATACAATTTACTGCAGTTCAATAAAAGGTCAATATAATGGGGGGAATTACAATACACACAATACGTTTCATCTACTATTTGTATTATAAAATGTTTTATTTAATTATTAAATGTTTATCAAATGGAAAATATCAACCAAGTTCTCTACTTGTTATAGGGAAAATCGCATTTATTAAATGCACTGCCAAGCTTCTCTGACATTGCATCAGGAGGACCAAAATAATCATCAGTAAAGGACACAAAAAGATCATCCCCACCCCTCCCTAATCAAATACCCAGGAAGAAGACTCAATCCCAAACACAGGGGTGAGGACCTAGAGTTTGACTCCTTGATTATAGTTTTTTGAATAGTCAAGATAAGATGACCCGCAAACAGAAAATGACCATAATGAGAGACCAACAAGATAACAGCAAGATTAAAAATTACCAGCATGAAGAAAAAAAGACAACTGTAAATAAATATCTTTTGTTTCAATCAACCATTCTGGATGCTTTTTAAGTCGTTGCGTAGGGGAGGAGGAGGGAGGGGTAAACTGGGAAATATGATATATAATATGGTAAACGAACGAACTGTACCTATAATTTAAATTTGCAAATCTTGAGATAGAGCATGCTGGCATATTGTGCAAATTATCGTCAATACATAGAACATATTGTGAGAGGGTGATCGCAAGGTGGGTTCACTTCAACTGGGTTATAAAAAGTGCATCTTTGGTTATATATTAGGAGGATCCACAGGCCATGGGACCAGATTTTATTGAATTTGGAAGGACAGCCTTGGTGCATATAGATCAGTCTAAGGTAAGGTAACATATGGGTCACCATTGACCTCCAGACGCCACTTTAGGGGAGGTAGGTGCCATCCAGGAGTACAATGGTTCTTCTAGTGTAAATAAAGTTTCATGCAGAAAATCCATTTCATATTTATTCCAGATATCATCTTACGGTATCTTGGGGTACAGGTAGGGCAAGATTGTTGAGAGGAAGTGTGTCACTTTGTACACAATCTGGCCATGTCGGCAGTCCCAAATGAGATGGTAGAAATCAGCGGGTCTGGTGACACTTTGGGTATTCAGGGGAACTGACGCTGACTATGGATAACCTATATGGTGAAAGGTGGCTTGGTGGAGTAAATAATATTGCATTGTTTTGTTGGGATTTGAGGGAGAGACCAAGAGGTAAGATTCGCCAGATCTTCCCAGTTTCAGCAGTATAGTGGGATTAGTTACCCCCATTATCTGTTTTAGTTGTCTTCTTTATTTGGGTGTAGAAGACAGGAATAATCGGGCACCAAACGCCTTTCACCCCCAGACTCCAAAAGTTGGATAACGGGATTTCTCGAACGGGTATCTCATCTCCTTGGAATTCTGTCAGTAAACTAAATCTAATTTGGAGATCCCGGAACCAAGCAGAATTTGGTAAATTAAATTTGGTTTAGAGCCTCAAATAAATCAATTTCTTTTCTTGTATAATGTCTGAGAAGAGGGTAACACCCCATGATCCCAGAAGTCAGCTGACAGCAGGGAGGCCAGGAGGGATAAGTGGGGTTTGCCAAATAGGTGTCTCCTCCGGACATCGTGTGTATTGAGAATTTGCATGTTTTTTCCATATTTAAACAGTTGTATGTGTAGGGAGTGCCACCTAGAGGGTGTTCATTCCGTCTGGATTGAAGAAATGTTAGTGGATGGAAGGGGAGATATGCATGTAAAAGTTTTTCATTATCATACAGAGACAAATGATGTGGTTCTTGGGGATTTGTGGGTCTGACCGACCAGGATTTAAAATATTTTAACTGTCCAGCATATAATACAGGCGGAAGTCTGGCATGGCGGCCGGCTGAGTGTTTAGGTTTTTGGAGAGTTTTGAGTTTGACTTTTGACCTATCCGAACCCACAGGAAAGTTAAACAGGCTGTCTAGAGGGGTGAAAAAGGAGTCCGGTATGTAGGCTAAGCTGTGTTGTAGTGCGTATAGTATTTTAGGTAGTATATGATCTTGATCAAGTTTATCCAGCCTATTAAATTAACTGGGAGTGTCTTCCACAATTTATTTTTAGTCGGACTAGTTCAAGGGGGTTTCTTATTAAGTGTGTAGGATCTAGCCAGAGATTGGGTTATCTGATTCTCAGATAGGGACAGTTTTGTACTACTGGTACCAAATTCCTTATATATGGGGGGTTGGGTCAATGGGAATATAACTGACTTGCTCCAGTTGATGTGGAGTCCATATATTGGGCTAAATTGATTTTTAAGTTATTACTGTGGGGATCTGATAATATCATATTGTCTGCGTACAAAGGCCCGTCTGGATATCCACTGGGCCTTTGTCAAGAAGCAGAAGGAAGAAAAGAACACGAATACCAACAGTGAAGGGAAAGCAAGACAGGAGAAGAAACATGGTCATCCCATATGTAGCAGGGGTCTCCGAGAAATTAAGAAGAGTTTTCAAAAAACACGTATCCCTGTCTGCTTTAAACCGAGCAACACGCTAGGCAGCAATTGGTACATCCGAAAGACCCAATACCGAAATACAAGAAAGCGACATCATATACGCAGTGCAGTGCAGTGAAGAATGCTCTGATTGTATGTGGGGGAGACCAAACAACAACTGCATCAACGTATGGCACAGCACAGAAGAGCCAATTCCTCGGGTCAGGACACTCAGCCGTGTACTGCATCTTAAGGATAAAGGACACCTTTGAAGATTGAAATGTTAACATATTGGCAAAGAAACGTGACTGGTTCAAGAGAGGTGTTAAGGAGGCCATTTATGTGAAAATAAAGAAACCAAGCCTAAATAGAGGTGGGGGGGTTCGACACCATCTGTCTGCCATGTACAATGCTGTTTTGACACCTTACTCTTAGCCACCATCTAATCACGCCCTTAACACCTGGCTGTGATATGCTAATTGGGATTTTCCAGGGTACATAATTGCCAAAGATTCTTGTACAAGTCATTCTGAATTGAGAAAGCCAGTCGGATGACTAGCGAAACGTCTTCAAGAACTAAACTTCAAGTCCAGTTGATCTAATTGAATACAACAGATATACCATGACCTGGATGAATGAGAACCTTCATAAGCATATTCTGTTAGGCATTGTAGGATATCAGGCGTGGTTGTCAATGGTTTGTTGTTCGCATCTTGTAGTTTGATAATCATACGTTGGGGTATTGGGGCTTGACATTTTATATGTTGTGGTGGAAAGATATCCATTGGGAACAATGCCGATTCATCCCAGTTGATGGTTAGTCCTGAGTAGGTGCCGAATGTGTTGATGAGATAAATATCAGCGTTGAGGGAGCCATGTGAGTTTTCTGATTGACCTCCATTTTCAAAGAAGTTCTGCCTATTATAGAATTGTTTGTGTGTGGACTTTCCCCCCATCATATTGTTATAGAGACACTGTGTTTGGAGCCATTTTGTTTGTGCAACCATTGTGCCACACTTTATATAGTCTTTCTCCGCTTATGTGAGTAGTGTTCACATTGTATTTTCTTCCTGCTGCTTTGTGTGTTTAATGTATGAGATGGTTAAGTGTAGCCGTCCACTTAAATATACTTTAAGAGAGTCCCATACCATATTTGGGTTATGGGAAGGAGAGTTTATTTTGGTAAATTTTTCCAGGTGTTCATGAATATTGTCTGCTTCATGGAATCGTGATGTCTAAAATGGGTTAAGTTTCCTTTTTCAGGCGTGGGTGGAGGAGATTGTAAGATTGATGTTTAGGATCAGGGGAGAGTGGTTGGAAATTCCGTGTGGTAAGAGGGAGACTTGGGACACCAGTGGTACAGTTTTCCTAGCTAGAAATATGTACTCTCTTCTCGAAAGGATATTATATGTGGGAGAGTGGCAGGGAATCTCCACACATCAATCCAGTCCCGTGATTTAATAAGGGAGGCTAATGGAGTTGTTTGTTCTTTAGTTTGTGGAGGTTGTATGGCATTAGGTGTTCGTAGGTGGTCCTTATTTAGAGAGAGAACTTAGTTAAAGTCCCCATGCAGATGATGTGAACTTCTGGGTTTAATGCTAATAGTGGTGCTATGGTTTTCATGATAGAAAGGCAAGATGCTGTGAGGTTATATTTACCCAGAAGTGTCAGCGGGATGGTTTCTATTTCGGTTGCAACATTTATGTATAGACCGTGGGGTTCAGTTTTTACATGTATTATTTTATAGCGAAGTGTTTTATTTAACAGTACGGATATTCCTCTTCAATAAGCTGAGCATAGACTTTGGGCAGCTCATCCAACCCAGGTTTTTGGTATAAACTTAGTTGTGATGGTAAGGAGTTGTGTTTCCTGCAGGCAGACTATGGGGCATATTTATAAAGGTTTTTAGTTAACTTTTCGCGGCCGTTTTCACGGACATTAACGCATAAATCGCGTTTAACGCGATTTATAAAAGTCCGAAAACGGCCGCGAAAAGTTAACGAAGCGTTAACCCTTCGCGGCGATACTTACCTGTTACCGCCGCTTCTATTTATAAAGCGGCGGTACTGGTTTCGCTCTGCTAGTATCGGCTGTTTTACTTCGCCACCTTGAAGGTCAGCCGATACTAGCCCACCCCGCCCACAACCCCCCGCAGCCGCTTCCCAGCAGCCCCTCCCAACCCGTTCCCTGCTCGCGGCAATCTCGGAACGGGAGGCTAGGAGGGGCTGCCGGGAAGGGGCCGCAGCAGGTGGTCGCGACCACCCGCCGCGCACCCCCTCCCCGGCAACCCCTCCAAGCCCCCCGCCCCAGCCGCTCCCGAGGAGGGGAAGGGAGGGAGCCGCTGGGAGGGGTGGAGGCACCCTCCAGCGGGGCCCTGAGAAGGGCCGTTTGGGGCTTAGGGGGTCCCGCAGCTCGAACCGGGACCCCCCCTCCCCGGCCCTTGTAAGGGCCTTTGCGGCACTTACAAGTGCCCTTGCGGCTCTGACAAGAGCCTTTTGGGGCTTAAGGGGTCCCGCAGCTCGAACCGGGACCCCCCTCCCCGGCCCTATCAGGGCCTTTGCGGCACTTACAAGTGCCCTTGCGGCTCTAACAAGAGCCCTTTGGGGCTTAGGGGTCCCGCAGCTCGAAACAGGACCCCCTCCCCGGCCCTTATAAGGGCCCTTGAGGCACTGACAAGTGCCTTTGGGGCTTAGGGGTCCCGCAGCTTGAACCGGGACCCCCTCCCCGGCCCTTGTAAGGGCCCTTGCGGCACTTGTAAGTGCCGCAAGATTTCAGAAAGTTCTGAAATCTGATTGGTTAATGTAAAGCAAGTATTAAAAAATTGACCAATCAGAAACGGATTATGGATTTCTGCAAACCTATATAAAGAGGAGCTTTCCTCCGTGGAACTCAGATGCCATCGCAGTAGATGGCTGAAGAAAGAAGCGGCTGGCAACATCGGCTCCGCTGAGGCCGGCGGTGCCAGCGGGCTCACTGGCGGCCGCAGTGAGCCTGCCTGGCATCGGCGACCTGAGTGGGGTTGGTGTCGCCAGCCCGAAGACGTCGCGTCGGATCAAGACGCCGACAACATCGGCCTCGTTGAGGTCGCCGGCGCCTGCCGGGGGTACCCCTGGCGGCCGCAGGGGTACCTCTCGGGGGTCGGCGGCCTCGGCGGAGCTGGTGTCGCCGGGACTGGAAGAAAGAAGACGCCGCCCAAGGGCTCTTTTAAGAGCCGCACTGGGGGTCCCGGTTCGAGCTGCGGGACCCCCGCCAAAGGCACTTGTCAGTGCCGCAAGGGCCCTTATAGGGGCCGGGGAGGGGGTCCCGGTTCGAGCTGCGGGACCCCCTAAGCCCCAAAAGGCCCTTCTCAGGGCCCCGCTGGAGGGTGCCTCCACCCCTCCCAGCGGCTCCCTCCCCTCCCCGGGAGAGGCCGGGGCGGGGGGCTTGGAGGGGTTGCCGGGGTGGGGGTGCGCGGCGGGTGGTCGCGACCACATGCTGCGGCCCCTTCCCGGCAGCCCCTCCTAGCCTCCCGTTCCGAGATTGCCGCAAGCGGGGAACGGGTTGGGAGGGGCTGCTGGGAAGGGGCGGCGGGTGGTCTCCGCCGCCACCGCGGGGTGTGTGGGCGGGGTTGGCGTATGCCCCGCCCCCTTAGGAGAGGCGTCGGGAAGGGATTTTAAGTCCCTTCGCGGCGATACTATACAGTATCGCCGCGAAGGGGCTTAAAATTACCGCAGCACATCGCGGCCGCGATACATATCGCGGGAATGTCGCTCGCCGTTATAAATACGTCGATAGCGCTATTTTCGTGGCCACGATGTGCGGCGGTAATTTTTTGGCGCTATTTTCGTTGCTTTATAAATATGCCCCTATGTCTTGTGCATATTTTGCCAGGAAGGAGAAAATTTGCATACATTTATGTGTCTGGTTCATTCCCCTAACGTTCCATGAGATCAGTTTACTTGAATTCGAGGACTCACCCATTTGCGTGGATTACTGTAGTATTAAATGCGCTCCGGGCACGGGGCCCCAGGCGACCAGGCATGACCAGGCATGGCCAGGCCAGCAACATGAAAAGAGAAAAAAAACACATTTACATTATATTTGAACATTAAGTAACTGCCCATACGGGGCCAAAATTCAAAACAGTGAGTGATCCCTAAGTGTATCAAAGATCAATTAGAATCTCTGAGTCGTAAACTTTAATGGCAGGATATTCAAGCAGACAAAAAAGTTAACGTCATGCGATGTTTGGGAAGGAGTCTCCCAAATATACCTTTAGGGTTGTGTAGTGCTGGGAGGCTATAGCATTATTGAGCCCCGGGGACCCAGTTGCGGTCGCTATGTTAAAACATTCAGGGCACGTGCCCTTGATGTTTAGCAAAGTGCCACAAATGTTTTAACTGGCAGCACCTTATTGAAGTGTCCCGAACCGATCCACACTTCCGGATTCCCCGGATGTGCGCGTAATGATGTAACACGCACCGGCATAATGACGTAAAGCGCCACATAAGATGCAGCCCCTGCATTTCCTCCTTTGCTAACAGGGATTAGTTCCTTCCCCCAGCTCCACCCCATTGCTATAAAAGCCCAATACACCTTCCCACCAGCAGGAATAAGTACTGGGCTGGGCTGGATTGTGCGTGCTCCGGGGCTGAAGCAGCTTGGTAAATTAAGAAAGGGCAATTGATTGCTATGGCAAATTTCTTCACTTTTTTGTCTTTTTTATCTACTAAATGCTGCCCAAAATGCCCAACACCTGTTATAGGGCTATTATCTACCCCCATGTGCAGTGCAATCCACTCACTATAACAAGGCAAGCAGTGTGGCAGCATTTGGTAATGTGCACTCACTCGGTCAGCAAAGCTGTTACACTACCTTCCATTTCAGGGTCAATTATTTTTATGGTCATAAACAAACACTGATACCTTCAATCCCCAGATAGATACAGCACACCCACCTCATGGATTACCCTTCTATTCCTGTGGCAGCCATCCTTAAAGGGTAACTATAGTCAATAATCAAATTTTGACTAATTATTAAAAAAGTTTGTTTTTATCCCACAACTTGAAACACGTACTCACTTCATGGCCTACCTTGGGTGGGCTTAATGGGTGGTGGCTTGAATAGGGTGGGGGAAATGGGTGTGTTCAGACAAATTCTGACTCTACGCACGGAAAATGGAGTGCCCGGGGTCCCCACTGATCTTATGAGACCCTAGAGACACCCCTGCACTTTCCCTTTTTTTAACATTTCTAATATAGAATTATGGCATCCAAGAATATTTCCCCTTTCTTATTTGAACCTCATTGTCTTCCTAAGAAATAACCCCTAAAAAATATAGCTTATAAATATTTAGAGAATTTTATTAAATATATCATGTAAATTAAATATTCATGTAAAATATTTTTACATTTGAAAATTAATATTAATTTACTTAGATATCTATGTATTTGCTGTGAAACGCTCCTGCATATTCAGGCATTACTCTATGTGTAGAGTATGTGTTTCTATGGCAACTGTGATGTCACAACTCATGTGATTCCAATACACTGTTAGGTGTAATAGAAAATTTTATGCATAAATTAATCATTTTGCTTTGAAGCCAGAAGAGGTAAGACATATTTTCACTTTCCCATTTTTTTTACATTTCTATATAGAATCATGGCATCCAAGAATATTTCCCTTTCTTATTGTTCAACCTCATTGTCTCCTAAGAAATAACCCCCTAAAAAATATAGCTATAAAATATTTTAGAGAATTTTATTAATATATCATGTAACCCACTTTAATATATTTTACATTGAAAATTAATTTTAATTTACTTAGATATCTAGTATTTGCTGTGAAACAGCTCCTGCATATTCAGGCATTACTCTATGTGTAGAGTATGTGTTTCTATGGCAACTGTGATGTCACACTCATGTTGATTCACAATACACTGTTGGTGTAATAGAAAGTTTTATGCATAAATTAATCATTTTGCTTTGAAGCCAGAAAAGGTAAGGACATATTTTCACTCCCATTTTTTTTACATTTCTAAAATAGAATCATGGCATCCAAAATATTCCCTTTCTTATTTGAACCCCATTGTCTTCCTAAGAAATAACCCCCTAAAAAATATAGCTTATAAAATATTTTGGAGAATTTTATTAAAATATCATGTAAACCCACTGTAATGTATTTACATTGACAAATAATGTTTTTTTTTGTTTTTGACATGTGAACACGATGAATAGTTTTGAGATTCTAAACAAAAATGGCTCCAAAGTGGATAAGAAAAGTTCGAGATTTTTTTCGCTCATGTTTTTCAAGACATAGCGCAACGGTAAGAACTAGTTGTTTATTTTAAAGCTTTAAGGATAACGTATTGCCTGAATGCATTTTTTTAGTTGCTTTTAAAGAGTAAAGATATGCAGCCCTCCGCATACATTTGTTTCCTGATTTCCAGACACTCTCTGCCTGAATTAACCTTTTTTTTAACGATTTTGTCTGCCTCTAACTGTCACTCCTAGCACTGAGAAAACACTCCTCCACCCACGCTTGATCAGCTTGATTATGTAGGCTGAATTCTAGTAACAGGGCATTTCATGTTTGTTTGACTGGCAGAGGAGGAGGAGAGAGGTTGTAATAGACATTCCCACCAGCCAATGACAAGTGTTATGTTAACCATGGCCCTGGGACGTCTAGGTGGCGGGCTTTAGCACTCATCTTTGATGTGTGTATCTAAGGAGAGCAGCACGGCTGTGAATGGTAGTAAAGCGATTTCACTGCTGGATTTTACTGGCATCGTCTGATCAGGCAGATCAGCGAGTGACCCCGACCGAATACATACACACAGACAATTCCAACCGAATCGGAACGTTTGTCCCGGGTAGCGGCGCGGGGTCGTTGCTCGGGCACACGTGTGTGGTACGATCCTTTATGTATCAGACACGCAGCTTTGTGAACTATAACAGTGCCATGTAAACGTTATATATACAATAGTAGATATAGTTCTTTATCCCTGTATTATATTTTTTTTGTATGTATTGAGGGATCCTGTATAATAACTGTTTATTCTTTATCCTTTAAGAAGTGAACCCAAACTTCTAGAAATAGAGGAAGTTCAAAATGTAAGTAATAAACTTCATTTTAAATACGAAAGGGGAAGTTATTTTCATTATCTGGATATTAACCATCCTCTCTTTCTGTCTTCTAATTCCATCTATCTCTTCTATACTCATATGATCGTTTTTGTTCATATTTTCCTGATGCATATTCATTTTTCTTTTTAAGGATCCCAGTAAGGAGTTTGAACCAATGGAATCATTGGGAGCGGAGGTTTCGGGACAGTTTACAGTAAATAAACTCATAGTGGCAAATTAAAAGATTACTAGCTGCTAAATTGTGTTTCAATCACCAATTTAAATATTAACTAAAAATATTATATTTCCCTAACTGCTTTGGAATCAAGCTAAAAAAACCTTTCTGCTTGTTCTTACGGAAATCATTGGCAGCAAACAGGATGTGGCCATAAAAGTGATAGAGTTCGAAAAGGTAAAAAACTATGATCTGCTGAAGTGAAACTAACACCTTACAGGTTATTCAATAAAAGTTCTTATTGCTTAAAAAGATGCTAATTTTGCCCCAACCAATCAGATGTTAGCTTTCAAATGTTAATAGTTCTGATTGGTTGGGGCAAAATTAGCACACCATTTTAAATGATAAGAACCTTATTGAATCTCCCTTATAGAGTGAAGGGAGAACTAGATTCTCTGTTCAAGTGCATATCTATAAAATCACTGCTTACGTTTATAAAAACCTGATTTAGAGGAGGAGGGGGCAGATCCCTTGTTGAACTGAGAGAACTTAGTTCTCTTCAGGTTCAAAATGCTAAACAAAACTTGTAAAAATTGCAGATGGGGTTGCAAGCTAAACCAGTCACCAAGGGTGGACATGCCCTTTAACATTATTAGTGCCTGTTCATGTAAATTTGTTCTCACTTTGTAAGATAATTGATTTGTTATTGTTTTCGACCAGGAGGAAGAAGAAATTGCATTGCAGGAGCTGCACATTCAAAACCAGTTTTCTGGCCATAAGAATATTGTGCAGCTCTACAGGGCCATGCACCAGATTAATGAGCACTTAGAGAACAATAAGCTATGGGTAAGTAACTATCCAATAGTCCTAAATTGTTATTGAAATCTTTACCAAATAGAATTTTAGTAAACCTAAATTGACTTAAACCCTTTGTTTTATCTTGCGTGCGTTATGGAATATTGCAATGGATCTCCGTACAAGAACTCATAGACCTTACTGTCGCAGGGAATATGTCCGAGCTGGGTAGGCTAATATGCAGATGTTTTGCAGGTAGGATTGACTTTTCTACCACAATCTGTATATGATACTCAGATATTATCTAACTGCAGTAACTCTGTAAAAATCTGACATCTGATTGGCTGCTGAACATTAATAGTATGGGTAAGGGCATCAACTCCCTAAATGCTTGTATTTGTTCAGTAACAACGAAGTAATGAGCTACGGATGGATTAAATAAATATCTTTTACTACCATCTTCTTAGGCCTGAAACAGATCCACAAACGCCTGTTATTCATAGTGACATCAAGCCTGAAAATATAATGCTGACAGAGAAAGCTGAAGTCAAAATAAGAGTAAGTACATTGGCCCCTTAATCAGTTTACATTCACACATAATATAATGTTTGGTTAGTATAAAGTCATAGGTGACTGAGAATATAGGTAGGAATATTGTTGTACGGATTTCAAATAGTGTATGGTAACATTGTGTTTTTTATTACTTTTGTTTGGGATTTATTCACGTTATTTCACTTTTTCTGTCAGAGAGTGACAATCATTAGTGAAAATGAGTTATACCAGTAATTGTTTTACTACAATATTTACCTACTTATAACTATATATACATTCCTTATAGATTTTATATTTAATGTTTTTAAAGAAACATTGTAATCCACGTGTGTTCAATGTCATTTTAGTTGGACTTTGGATTGAGTGCGAGCTAAGTGGGCCTGATGATTTAAACTATCTGGCTGGTGGGACCCCGACCTATTCAGCACCTGAAGTCATTCGATGCTTTGAAGAACCTGGCCAGGGATATAATACGAAGGTATAATAAATAGCCTACCTGTATTATTATTATATATTATTATACCAAGATTTCTTTCTGTTCAATTAGGCAATTCATTCAACGATAGATAAACCGGTTATACATAAAATGTAAAATATTGATCCCTTGACAAAATTCAGCTATAAACCATTCATGAATCTGCCTGAATTTCTTTCATCTTTCCTCTGTTGCTTTTATTCACAGAGCGACATCTGGTCCCTAGGAATATCTGCTGTTGAAAGGGCAGAAGGAAACTAGGTTAGTAATCTTAATCATTTCTAAAGTTTTTGCTGCCCAAAGTGGAGTAGGCACTGTATAAATACACTTGTGTTAAACACTATGTACCTTCTCCTTCCCTTTTTTTAGCATACGCAGGTGGTCTACTTCCACCATACATAAGGAAATCATCAGTAATGATCCACCACATTTAAAATCTCCTTCTTGGTGAGTAATGTTCTTATCTGATTATCGCATTGACTGGTATCCTAACATGAATATTACTCAATACCAGTCTGTAGAAGGATGTTCTGTAAAGTGACTACTGCTCCCATTCTCTACGTCACATTCTAACTTTGTTTCTACCAGCTATTAACATAATGAGGTTTGTTCCAACTAGCTTATAATTTGTTGCCTAGTTGATAATTTTATTGATGGTCTAAAGATTTTCCAAGTTAACTCATCTATTGTTTCCCAGGTCTGCTGATTTCCACAATTTTATATCATCCTGCCTCATCAAGGATGTAGATAAGAGGCCAACGGCAAAAGAGATGCTCAAAAGCAAATTTATCCGAAAGCGCCACGTGTTCCCAAGGATAAAAGGGCCTAATGCTTTGCATTCACAATACCAGGCTCAAAAAATGTAAGACGATAATTCAATAAAGATATCACAATGGGAAAGGTGGTAAAATAAAAAAACAGTTTTTATTATTGTTTAAAATATTGGTATACTTTTATTACTAAAGTTTTTGTATTTTTATGTTTTTTTAGTAAGGAAGAGAAGGAGAAGAGACAAGCTTTGGATCACTTAAAACAAAAGAATGTGAAACCAGAAGGTAGGAAAAACTATACAATGTCTTTTTTTATTTTTTATTTAATTAATTATAAACCATCTTGAAAGTATCTAGACAGTATACACGTGGTCTGGGTATCCCTATGGGACGATATACTTTCACCTGGAAATTAAAAACAAAACATCAGGATATTTAGGTTGTAAAGGGTTATAAGGCAGTTTATCAGAATAAACAATATAGATTTATCATACAAGTTCTGCAACAGAGTTAAAGACATTACCTTTCCAAACAATCAGAGGTGCAGTGAATCCGGTGTAAATTAGGATTGCTTTGGATCATGAGGGGGAGGAGCCCCCGAAACATTGTGTTTGATATGTTGATGGTTCAAAAAAGTTTTCAAGTTACCTCTTTCACTGTGCGATCTTCCATGAGTATTTTAACCACATTGGATTGATTAATCCTTTTGGGTAGGGTTGGAAGATCTGCACCGCCGCTTGTGGATGTGCATAGGGCATCTATAACGGAGAGGGACAAAGTCCACTACATATTTATCATAGTAAATTTTAATAAAGCAAATGTATGACAATATTGATGCAAAACTGTTCAAAATGTTTAATTGGTTTTCAAATCAGATATTTATCATAAAGTTCTCGTCTTGTTACAGAAGGAGGATTATTGGATTGCTTCCCTTCCATTCCATTAGTTTATAAGGAGGATGAACACAAGGAAGGTGAATCAGCTGCAAATTTAGAAGGTAAGTAAATAAAATGGGATTATTACTAAGGTTGACATCCACATTACTGAACTATCTATGTATTTGTCTCCCTTGTACGACATTTGTATTTTGTTACTATACAGCGCTGCGTCCCCAATGGCGCTATTAAATAACTATACATCCATAACTATACATACATACATATAACATATTCAGTAAATCCCGTCGGATACGATGGGTTTTACTGAATATCGCCATTGTGAATTGTCTGATGGAGCTACCACCATCTGCATCGCAACCTATCGCCCCAAATGGGAAAATTTGGTTGGATTATTATTGTTACTACAGAATAGAGAACAAATACATCATTAATGTATAGACAAAAAATGATTGTTCCGATAAGTGTAATATACTGAATGATCGTTCCTGTGTATTACTGAATCAGGCATGTTGAAGATCAGATTCCAACAGAATCTGACAGAATATGCGATCGGACATGAAGTTGTGTGTGTATGGGCATCCAAGATAAGACACTTAGGGATACTTAAGGATACTTAATGTATATATTCATAAGATACTAGCAAAGTGTGCCCATTGGTGCACATGGAAATTATGTGTGTATGTTTTGCTAGGTTATTATTTTTATGAAAGCTTGGGGTCATGCTCTCAGTGATCCAACACAAAGTGCACAAACATGCAAGTGATTCAGGATCTGTCTGCCTCTCCCTTAAAGGGCATGTCCACCCCCAAAACTAAAATTTAACCCCTTACTGGCCACATCAAGTAGTTTAAAACAATCCTTACCTTACATTCCTCTCAAAATAGTTCCCCTGCTGTGCCCCCCAAGTCCGGAAACTGCTGTGTAGAGCAGTGTGTGACTCATGCTGTGCCTGAGACTTCCTCAACCTCATCAAGGTTGAGGCATGCTCAATGCAGCCCTCCCTGCCTCGCACCAATCACGACCGCGGCTGCCGGTCCCGCCCCCTGCTTTCAATTCCATGCAAGCAGAGGCCGAACACTGCAGCGGAGGAGAGAGGAAGGTAATAAGAACGGGGGACTTTCTAACAATTATATTAATGCGTTGGCTAGGGGAGCATGCCCTACCGCACATCAAAAGTTAAATTTCGGATTGGACATGCCCTTTAAGGCCATAGCTGTTAAGCTGTAGGGCCAGAGAGAGGCTACTTACATCCATTTAGCCGGTAGGTATCAGGATCCATTCTTAACTTGCTCTACCTTTCCACTCCCAGCAAGTATCCAGGGGGAGGCTCAAATCGGATAAGTCTGAAAGTCCACAATGCAATCCCACCACATATATGATCAAACACTCACATACTCTTCCATTTCTATTTAACCTGCACGCTTTTCACATGTTTAAAAACTGAAACTACCAGCATTTCCTGGCTGCACAGAATGCTGGAATATGTATGTTTCATACATCCTTTGAATATGCACATGTTTGAAAACTATAACTCCCACATTCTCTGTTAGTAGTAAGTTTCTTCTTTAATATCCATTTGCTAATGAATGTATTAAAATGCAAATCAGTGTAACGATAGGGTCTTGAACTTTTCACATGTTTAAAAAGTACAACTTTTATTGTGGATTTATATAGCGCCAACATCTTCCATAGTGCTTTACAGTTACATGATACATTCACATCAGACCCTGCCCCGAAGAGCTAAGCACATTTACACAAACAACCTATCAGTATGTCTTTATGATCGTGGGGAAACCGGAGTGCCCGGAGGAAACCCACGCAAGCACGGGGAGAACATACAAACTCCTTGCAGAGTGTGGTGGATTCGAACTCAGGACCTCAGCACTGCAAGGCATCAGTGCTAACCACTGAGCCACTCCCAGCATTCCCTGGCTGTCACACATCCAACCACCTATCTGACAGCTATAATCCATAGAATGTCAATGGAATAAACCTGCAGGTCTGAGAAAATACCCAGGCATTTTTGTTGCAATGTGTAGTTCAAGCCAAATAGCACCACTGGGGAACCTGAGCAGCTCTCCTTTTTTTCTATTGAGAGGGGAGGGGTGGGGTGAGGTGAGAGACTGTCAAATGATTTACAAAGGAAGTGACATATTTCACTTGCAACTTCCTACTAACTTCCGACTAACACTCAGAAAAGTTTTTGATTCGCTAACACTATGCTATCAATCTATATTAGCACACACCCTTGGATACAAAACTAAAAGGCAAGTGATAAATATGTTCCTTTTTAAGCGTCCATTGCCTCCATGTAAAACTTCCTGGGGTGTGGCTAATAGTCCATTTGAAGATTCCATTACAAAACAGGAGTGGGGACTGTGCAAGTACTTTTATTTATTTATATATTTTCCCTTATTTGCATTTGTATATACTTTAATATCATTACTACATATTTGTTATATTGATAACTATTTAGTGCTTAAACAACACATAAACACTGTCCCATTGTATGTAGTTTTACCCACACCCCCAACATAGTACCTCCGAAAAACCCAATGTATTCCCCATGAAATTCTAAATTTATTTATATAATATAAGAGATAAGTATGTAATTAAATTTATTGTTTAGCCTCCCTACAATTCATCAGAGAAGTGGAGGCTAAAGAAGAACAGGAACGTAAACCAGGGACAAGATCAGAGGGAAAATATATTAGAGATTTTTCATGTTCATTATGATAATGAGGCACAAAGGACGAATAGGCTTTTAGAAGCAAGTTTCTGTAAAGTAAAAGGCTTGGTTGTCCCTTCAAGGTTAAAGTTGTCCCATTGTCATTCTTCTTTAAAATATGTTTATAATAAACTGAATATTAACCAAGTGTCTTGTTATAGGAAGAAGCAGCATATATTATGATGCACTGTCAATACTCCCATCTCATTTATCAGAAGTTGGAGACAATGGTGAAAAATTAGAAGTAAGTAACCAAAGTGAATTATATAGGTGCACAAAACCTAATATTTTGGGTTTTTTTTAAAGTAAATATTAAAGGCGCTAGTATGGCTTATTAATTTGCTTACTATTGCTAAAATATTTTCCATGATTGGGAAGCTTTAAAATTCTCTTACAGCTTTAAAATTTTTCTATAATACTAAGGTTGTTTATATTTTTACTGACCTATATCTCTGGCATGACATACAATTTACTACAGTTCAATAAAAGGTCAATATAATTGGGGGAAATTACAATACACACAATACGTTTCATCTACTATTGTATTATTAAATGTTTTATTTAATTATTAAATGTTATCAAATGGAAAATATCAACCAAGTTCTCACTTGTTATAGGTAAAATCAGCATTTATTATAATGCACTGCCAAGCTTCTCTGACATTGCATCAGAGGGAGACCAAAATAATCATCAGTAAAGGACAACAAAAGATCATCCCCACCCCTCCCTAATCAAAGTACCCAGGAAGAAGACTCATCCCAAACACAGGGGTGAGGACCTAGAGTTTAGACTCCTTGATTATAGTTTTTTTAATAGTCGATAAAGATGACCCGCAAGAACAGAAATATGACCATAATGAAGGTAGACCAACAAGATAACAGCAATATGAAAATTACCAGCATGAGAAAAAAAAGACAACTTGTAAATAAATATCTTTTGTTTCAATCAACCATTCTGGATGCTTTTTAAGTCGTTGCGTAGGGAGGGAGGAGGAGGGGGTAAACTGGGAAATATGATATATAATATGGTAACGAAAAACGACTGTACCTATAATTTAAATTTGGCACAATCTTGAGAGTAGAGCATTCTGGCATATTGTCGCAAATTATCGTCAATACATAGAACATATTGTGAGAGGGTGATCGCAGAGGTGGGTTCACTTCAACTGGGTATAAAAAGTGCATCTTTGGTTATAGATATTAGGAGGATCCAACAGGCCACTGGACCAGATTTTATGAATTTGAAGGACAGCCTTGGTGCATATAGATGTCTAAGGTAAGGTAACATATGGGTCACCATTGACCTCCAAGACGCCACTTTAGGGGAGGTAGGTGCCATCCAGGAAAGTACAATGGTTCTTCTAGTGTAAAATAAAGTTTCATGCAGAAAATCCTTTCATATTTATTCCAGATATCATCTTACGGTATCTTGGGGTACAGGGTAGGGCAAGATTGTTGAGAGGAAGTGTGTACTTTGTACCACAATCTGGCCACATGTCGGCAGTCCAAAATGAGATGGAGAAATCAGCCGGGTCTGGTGACACTTTGGGTATTCAGGGGAACGTGACACTGACATACGGGATAACCTATATGGTGAAAGGTAGGCATGGTGGAGTAAATAATATGCATTTGTTGTTGGATTTGAGGGAGAGACCAAGAGGTAGATTCAGCCAGATCTTCCCAGTTTTCAGCAGTGATAGTGGGGATTAGTTACCCCCATTTATCAGGATTTTATGTGTCTTCTTGTATTTTAGAGTGAGAAGACAGGAATAGATAGGGACACCAAACGCCTTTCACCCCCAGACTCCAAAAGTTGGATAATGGGATTTCTCGAGACGGGTATCTCTCTCCTTGGAATTCTGTCAGTAAACTAAATCTAATTTGGAGATCCTGGAACCAAGCAGAATTTGGTAAATTAAATTTAGTTTTAAGAGTCTCAAATAGAATCAGTTTCTTTTCTTGTATAATGTCTGAGAAAATAGGTGTCTCCTCCGGGACATCGGTGTATTTGAGAATGTGCATGTTTTTTTCCATATTTTAAACTGTTGTATGTGTAGGGAAGTGCCACCTAGAGGGATGTCATTCCGTCGGATTGAAGAAATGTTTGTGGATGGAAGGGGAGTATGCATGTAAAGTTTTTCATTATCATACAGAGACAAATGATGTGTTTCTTGGGGATTTGTGGGTCTGACAGACACCAGGATTTAAAATATTTTAACTGTCCAGCTATATAATACAGGCGGAAGTCTGGCATGGCGAGGCCGGCTGAGTGTTTAGGTCTTTGGAGAGTTTTGAGTTTGACTTTCGACCTATCCGAACCCCACAGGAAAGTTAGTAACAGGCTGTCTAGAGGGGTGAAAAAGGAGTCCGGTATGAGGCTAAGCTGTGTTGTAGTGCGTATAGTATTTGATCTTGATCAAGTTTATCCAGCCTATTAAATTAACTGGGAGTGTCTTCCACAATTTAATTTTTAGTCGGACTAGTTCAAGGAGGGTTTCTATATTAAGTGTGTAGGATCTAACCAGATATTGGGTTATTTGAATTCCCAGATAGGGAAAGTTTTGTACTACTGGTACCAAATTCCTTATATATGGGGGGATTGGGTCAATGGGGAATATAACTGACTTGCTCCAGTTGATGTGGAGTCCATATATTGGGCTAAATTGATTTATTAAGTTATCTACTGTGGGGATCTGCTAAGTATAATATCATATCATCTGCGTACAGACTCATTAAAGATCTGTGTGCTCCCAATTGTAGGCCAGTTAAAAGTGGTGATGTGCGAAGTTTAATGGCAAGTAGCTCAATTGCAAGGGCAAAGAGGTAGGGGGACAGGAGGCAGTCCTGCCTGGTGTCTCTTGCTAGTGAAAGTGGCCCCGTTAACTCTGATATTAGCAGTGGGTCGCGCATACAATAGTTGGATCCATTTGCTTAAGGATGGTCCAAAGCCAAACTTCTGAAGGCAGGATCGTAGAAAAGGCCATTCAACAGAGTCAAATGCCTTCTGTGTATCTAAAGATAGCATCAAGCGTGTGCCTGCATTGTTGTGGTCCACTTGTCTGTGTATTTGTGTTATTCGTATGTTGATCGATGTCAACTTTCCAGGTATAAAGCCAGTTTGATCTGGATGTTTATTGTGTCGATATACTTTTTGAGTCTATTGGCTAGGATCTGGCAAGTGTTTTGTAATCGAAGCTAAAAGGGAGATAGGTCTGTATTATCCACACTCCAAGGGGTTTTTACCATCATTTAGCAATAGAGTGATGTGTGCTTCATGGGAGGGAGTCTCCTTGGAAGGTAGTGTTTAGTGTTTCTAGTAGGAAGAGGAGATTGCTGAGTATTTCTTATATATTTCGACTGGTAAACTGTCTGGGCCAGGTGACTTGTGGGATGCCATTTCACTAATGGCTGATTGGATCTCCTCAAGCGTAATTGTACTCTCGAGTCAAGGTATTGATCTAGTGATGATTGTGGTATCTGGAATTGTGTCTGGTAGAGTGTTGTATAGTATTCTGTTAGGCATTGTAGTATATCAGGCGTGGTTGTCAATGGTTTTTTGTTCGCATCTTGTAGTTTGATAATCATACGTTGGGGTATTGGGGCTTGACATTTTATATGTTGTGGTGGAAAGATATCCATTGGGAACAATGCCGATTCATCCCAGTTGATGGTTAGTCCTGAGTAGGTGCCGAATGTGTTGATGAGATAAATATCAGCGTTGAGGGAGCCATGTGAGTTTTCTGATTGACCTCCATTTTCAAAGAAGTTCTGCCTATTATAGAATTGTTTGTGTGTGGACTTTCCCCCCCTCATATTGTTATAGAGACCATGTGTTTGGAGCCATTTTGTTTGTGCAACCATTGTCCACACTTTAATAGTCTTCTCCGCTTATGTGAGTAGTGTTCACATTGTATTTTCTTCCTGCTGCTTTGTGTGTTTAATGTATGAGATGGTTAAGTGTAGCCGTCCACTTAAATATACTTTAAGAGAGTCCCATACCATATTTGGGTTATGGGAAGGAGAGTTTATTTTGGTAAATTTTTCCAGGTGTTCATGAATATTGTCTGCTTCATGGAATCGTGATGTCTAAAATGGGTTAAGTTTCCTTTTTCAGGCGTGGGTGGAGGAGATTGTAAGATTGATGTTTAGGATCAGGGGAGAGTGGTTGGAAATTCCGTGTGGTAAGGGGAGGGGACTTGGGACACCAGTGGTACAGTTTTCCTAGCTAGAAATATGTACTCTCTTCTCGAAAGGATATTATATGTGGGAGAGTGGCAGGGAATCTCCACACATCAATCCAGTCCCGTGATTTATAAGGGAGGCTAATGGAGTTGTTTGTTCTTTAGTTGTGGAGGTTGTATGGCATTAGGTGTTCGTAGGGTGTCCTTATTTAGAGAGAGAACTTAGTTAAAGTCCCCATGCATGATGTGAACTTCTGGGTTTAATGCTAATGTGGTGCTATGGTTTTCATGATAGAAAGGCAAGATGCTGTGAGGTTATATTTACCCAGAAGTGTCAGCGGGATGGTTTCTATTTCGGTTGCAACATTTATGTATAGACCGTGGGGTTCAGTTTTTACATGTATTATTTTATAGCGAAGTGTTTTATTTAACAGTACGATATTCCTCTTCAATAAGCTGAGCATAGACTTTGGGCAGCTCAACCAACCCAGGTTTATGGTATAAACTTAGTTGTGATGGTAAGGAGTTGTGTTTCCTGCAGGCAGACTATGTCTTGTGCATATTTTGCCAGGAAGGAGAAAATTTGCATACATTTATGTGTCTGGTTCATTCCCCTAATGTTCCATGAGATCAGTTTACTTGAATTCGAGGACTCACCCATTTGGCTGGATTACGTAGTATTAAATGCGCTCCGGGCACGGGGCCCCAGGCGACCAGCATGACCAGGCATGGCCAGGCCAGCAACATGAAAAGAGAAAAAAACACATTTACATTATATTTGAACATTAGTAACTGCCCATACGGGGCCAAAATTCAAAACAGTGAGTGATCCTAGTGTATCAAAGATCAATTAGAATTCTGAGTCGTAAACTTTAATGGCAGGATATTCAGCAGACAAAAAAGTTAACGTCATGCGATGTTTGGGAAGGAGTCTCCCAAATATACCTTTAGGGTTGTGTAGTGCTGGGAGGCTATAACATTATTTAACCACGGGGACCCAGTTGCGGTCGCTACGTTAAAACTTTCGGGGCACGTGCCCCCGATGTTTAGCAAAGTGCCACGAATGTTTTAACTGGCAGTACCTTATTTAAGTGTCCCGAACCGCTCCGCACTTCTGAATTCCCCGGATGCAGGTCGCGCGCGTAATGATGTAACGTGCGCCGGCATAATGACGTAAAGCGCGCCGGTGCGCCACATAAGATGCAGCCCCTGCATTTCCTCCTTTGCTAACAGGGATTAGTTCCTTCCCCCAGCTCCACCCCATTCTATAAAAGCCCAATACACCTTCCCCCCAGCAGGAATAGTACGGGCTGGGCTGGATTGTGCGTGCTCCGGGCGTAGCAGCTTGGTAAATTAAGAAAGGGCAATTGATTGCTATGGCAAATTTCTTCACTTTATTGTCTTTTTTATCTACTAAATGCTGCCCAAAATGCCCAACACCTGTTATAGGGCTTATCTACCCCCATGTGCAGTGCAATCCACTCACTATAACAAGGCAAGCAGTGTGGCAGCATTTGGTAATGTGCACTCACTCGTCAGCAAAGCTGTTACACTACCTTCCATTTCAGGGTCAATTATTTTTATGGTCATAAACAAACACTGATACCTTCAATCCCCAGATAGATACAGCACACCCACCTCATGGATTACCCTTCTATTCCTGTGGCAGCCACCTTAAAGGGAACTATAGTCAATAATCAAATTTTGACTAATTATTAAAAAGTTTGTTTTTATCCCCAACTTGAAACACGTACCCACTTAATGGCCTACCTTGGGTGGGCCTAATGGGTGTGGCTTAATTAGGGGTGGGGAAATGGGTGTGTCCTAAAAATTCTGACTCTACGCGTGGAAAATGGAGTGTCCTGGGGTGCCCCTGATCTTATGAGACCCTAGAGATGCCCCTGTGGGTACCCCAGGCCAGGAAAGAGGGTGCAGGGAGAGGGCCGGATGCTCAGAAAGCCGAAGTTTAAGGGGAGCCTTTCAGTCAAACGGCGAGGATTTTATATACATATTTAAATCTATAGGTAAATATGGGATGTAGACCATCATCTTGGTACCACAACCCTCAGCAGGTTTTTATCTGCAATGTCATTATCTCTGTATTGGATGTCGTAGGTGCAGTATGGTTTGGCTTGTGAGGCCAGGGGTAGGAGCCCAGCTCTAAGGGGGAAGAGAGGGGGGAATCAGGTTTTCCAGTTTTTTGTATATGTGTAAGTTCCATTTCGTTCAGTCTCACCCCCCCCAGAGAAATAACAGACATATGTGTCAGTGTTAATTATCTTGTAGTCAGTCTATGCACTATATCATTGCCCTAATATGTACATTTGTGTAGCTATAACATATTCTATGTATCAATATCTATTATCATAGACAGCATTATACAGTATATATCCGTTATTTAAAGGTATTGGCTTAATGGGTGGGTAGATGTCTTATAGTCAGTCTAAGTACTATATCATCACCCTAATGTACACATTTGTGTATCTATAATATATTCTATATACTATATGTCTATTCTATCAATATCTATCAACCCAGATACTGTAGCATTATACATATCCATTATTTTAAGGTATTGGCCAAGTTGGATTAATGGGTGGGTAGATGTCTTATAGTCAGTCTAAGTACTATATCATCACCCTTATATATACATTTGTGTATCTATAACATATTCTAAATATAAATAGCTATTGACCCAGATAGCATTATACATATCCATTATTTAAAGTTATTGGCCAAGTTGGATTAACTGGTAGGTAGATGTCTTATATTCAGACTATGTACTATATCATCGCCCTAATATACAGTATACATTTGTGTATCTATAAAATATTCTATATATCAATATCTATTGACCCAGATAGCATTATACATATCGATTGAGCCCCTGAGGAAGTGGCAGGGAAGCCACGAAACATGTTGGGTGGAGCTAGGAGGGATATGCTGTGAACTATGCTGCATCGCTGTGGATGTTGGCTTTAACATTTGAAATAAAGAAAAGTTTTATTCTGATGGGAATCCGGTAGCCTGCCTCGTTCTTCTTCCTGGTTGGAGATATATCGTATACATATCGATTATTTAAAGTTATTGGTCAAGTTGGATTGACGGGTGGGCAAGTGTCTTATAGTCAGTCTAAATACTATATCATTACCCTGATATATACATTTGTGTACCTATGACATATTACATATATCAATATCAAGATCAATATCAACTTAGGCATCATTATACATAGCCATTATTTAAATGTATTAGCCAAGTTGGATTAACGGGTGGGTAAGTGTCTTATTGTCAGTTTAAGTACTATATTATTGCCCTGATAAATACATTTGTATACCTATGACATATTACATGTATCAATATGTATCGACCCAGATAGCATTATCCATAACTGTTGTTTAAAGGTATTGGCCAAGTTGGATTAGCGGTTGGGCAAGTGTCTTACAGTATGTCTAAGCACTATACCATCACCCTTATATATACACATTTGTGTACCTGTGACATATTTCATTTATCAATATGGGGCAGCATGGTGGCTCATTGGATAGCACTGATGCCTTGCAGCGCTGAGGTCCTGAGTTCGATTCCACCCTTGGACACATATGCAAGGAGTTTGTATGTTCTCCCCAAGCTTGCGTGGATTTCCTCCGGGCACTCCGGTTTCTCCCACAATCATAAAGACATACTGATAGGTTGTATATGTACATAAAGTGATTAGATTGTAAGCTCTTAGGGGAAGGGCCTGATGTGAATTGAGTAAATAATTGTAAAGCACTGCGGAATATGTAGCGCTTTATAAGAAATAAAATTCATACATACAATATCTTTCAGCCCAGACAGCATTATACAATTGACCAATTTGTGGTTAACGGTTAGCCAACCGTGTTCATGTGACATTTCTGGCAATTCCAGATGGGAACGTCCAATACAATTGGCCAATTTGTGGTTAACGGTTAGCCAACCGTGTCCATGTGACATTTTTGGCAATTCCAGATGGGAACGTCCAATTAGTGTCCCAAAATTATTAGCGCAGAATTTAGAGTTTATAGAGTTGTTGTTCTCTCTGTTGGTAGGGAGGGATCAGAGAGTGGGATCCATCTGAGCTGCCCCAGGGTTTAATGTCCTGGGCTCCAGTACATTAAGGTTCCCTTATCAATAACATTTTGGTTGTGCTTTTAATGTTCCATCAGCATCCCCCAGTAGTGTGCTCCCACCGCCCCACCACCCAACGCAGGACCCCCCGCCACCCCTGCCACCCCAGCAGTCTCAATATTCATGTAGCCAGTTCTGTGGGCACATTCGTAGCCAATTGTAGTGGTTCCAGTAACTATTATTCTGACATGTGTCCAAGGGCCCTATCCCAAGGGTCTTTGTCATCTATTGCCCCAAAAAGTGTACCTTATTTATGTGCGGCTTTCCTTGGGTCAGTGTGTCGCATTGCATCGGAGTTAGTAACCTCATAGCAGGCCAGAACTTCGCATCAAGCCAGTGGGTATCATCGACTAGGGACTCCAAAAATTGGTAGAGTTCTCATGTTAGACATGGAGCCTAGCTTCGTGGTATATCTTGGTATAGGGAAGATTGCGTCCACAGAGTCTTTAATACACGGCCAGAAAAGTAGCGTGTTTTTTCTGTAGGTCAATAGAATAATCTGAGAAAAACATAATGTTGGCATTGTCTATCTTTAATTCACCCTTTTCCGTGGACATTCAGAGAATTGTGTCACTGTCTTTAGAATTTAACAGACGGACGACCATTGAGCGTGGGGGGGGGAGATCAGGGGGGAGACCACGTGGAGACTCTGTGGTCCATCTCGACCGTGAACACCGGGGAGAGGCTGCCGGTTCCAAATATTTCTTTAAGCCATGCGTTCAGAAAGGCTTCTGGGTACCAACCCTCCTTACCCTCTGGCATGCCCTTGACCGGTTTTCCTGGTCGACTGTGCACGCCTGTGGGGCCTGTAATTGCTGTTGTAGGGCAGTCATTTCTTCTGGGAAGGGTCGCACCAGGTCTTCGGTGTTGGAGATTCGTTCCTCCAGGTCTACCACACGGTGTCTTAATTTTTGGAGGTCCTGTCTGAGGAGCCCTACATCCACCTTCACCTCTTCAATTAGCACCATTAAGGATACTTTGGAGTCAGGGATAGCAGTTAGGATTTGTGGGGAGGTGGGTTCTGTGGTCTCCGTAGATGAGGCAGTTGTCCGGGCAGCCTCCCCTTGTATATCAGTGGGCTGTTCCTAATGACAGGCATGCGCGTTCAAGGCCTGTTCTTTACTTTGGCGCGCAAACTTTCCCAACTTCTCGGTATATGGGATATTTTTATTTTGTTGGTTACCATACTTTTTATATGCAAGGGCCTCCAATCTAGTGGGGGTCCCGAGCCCCTGATATTCTGCAGCTGTACCTCCCAACAGGTTTAAATCACACCAGGTTTGCAATATACTTGCAGGTTTTAACATTTTCCATATCGAGGTCTTGCTGCCATGCAGATAAATCAAAATATTACACGCTTTTAATGGAAAATTAAACAAACTACAGTTAATTATTTCCAAACCTCTTTCCGCTACCAAAATAGATTTTCTCCCATGTGCTAAAAGACATTGGAATGTTACATAATTAGAGCAGGGCATTCTGTCAACATTGTGATGTAGTGGAAGGTTTAACTTATTTTACAGGTAGATCATTAACATTGTGAATCTATCATATGACACGGATTCCTTCCTGGATCTAAAATCATGCCTGCAACCCCAACATCCTTTCTGAGCTCCTGCATGTGTGTAGCAAATCTGTATATATATATTTTTTAAAACAATCAAGTTTGCATTGACCTTTTCGATAAATAACATTTATGATTCTAGAGTGGGAGACTCAATAGGATGCTGAGCTATGTTGTGATTTGGGACCTTCTTTATAGATCTGTGCATAGTTTTCTAATTTTAAAAGGAAGAATCTTTAAAGGGCAAGTGTGGTCTCCAAACAAATTAGGGTTAAATAAACACCTGCAGTCTTTTCTTCATAATGAGTCCTGGACCACATCTCTGACTGCAGCCTGTGAGAAATGATATTGTGGATAATGTTCAAACATCCTGATTCTCTGGTAGAATGACTGAATGACTTAAAATATCATCTGTCTTGGGTGTGTCATATATCCAGTGTCGGACTGGACTGTTGTGGCCCACCAGGAAATCTGAAACCAGAGGCCCACCAGGACAAGTTTAGGGGCCTGTCTAACATTGCATTTCACTATTATCACTTATTTACAAACCTATCTGGCTCCCATCATTTATTAAAATGCATTTACTGTCCCTTTAGCTTTGTATTTCAATTTTAGCAGTTTTGTCTGTTTTCTTAGCTGAATGGGCCCACTACAGCATCCCCCTGTAACCCTGTGGGCCAGTCCGACACCACATATATCATCTGTCAGGGTGGGGGGTATTTGGGATATATCATCTGTTGGGGGGCCCCAATCCAAAGTTTTGCTATAAGGTCCAGCAATTTCTACCTACGCCCCTGCCTGCAAAGGCTTTAAATAAAGGGTGTAGGCTCCTGTCCCAGCTTCTGTTAGATTAATTGAAGAATGGGAGGCAAGAGATTGCTCCTCAACCTCCCTTTCTTCAATTAATGCAAAAATGGCATAGTTCAGTTAACATTTGCTTAAAGCAGGAAGTACCGTAATATTGCTCGGCAGGGATAAGAGCGAGAAAGCCATGTCCCCGACAAACCAAACCATTGAACCCCTGCTCCCACCTGGCCCAATAAAAACACATAACACCAGAAATGGAGCAAAAGGGGTCCCAGCGTTATTAAATAGTAAGATATATTAGATGAACTCATCAACAATATGCTCTAAAACGATAGATAAATTTTGTTTTACTTATAACTCTAAACCCCTTTAAAAATTGTTAAACAAGAAAATTAATACTCTGGAAGATGGATCTTGGAAGCTACCGTATAAAACATGAATCCTTTTTCGCCAGCCGCAACTGCACCAGCTCGGCGAGGGTATTACCATTGTAACCAGGCCCACTAGAGCGCCAGAGACTTGTACCGTACCTTCTTTACAGAGCTGCCACCCCATGGGCTAGCTCTATTGCCAACCACTAGTCAGCTTCCAAAAAGAACCACCGCCATGGCTGATGAACGACTTACTCAATCCCGACTGCCCCCCCCCCCACGAGACCCAGGCAGTTCCCAGACCTTCTTTGAAGTCAAAGTTCATGAGGTCATACCCAATAACGTTAAAATGGACCCCATCCCTGGAAAACCAAACCTCCCTATCGACATCCAAATCTCTGTGACTAATCACATAACCACCATTTCTAACCAAAAACTAGCCTACAGACCTGTTAACCTTTATGCGCGTCTTCTCTGGGGCTTTGTGGGACCTGCTACCTCTCCAATATAATCTAGTAAATATGCCTGACCAAATAATTTGTATCATGGGGAAAGCTGCCCAAAGCCACTTAATATCTCTTTGAAGGACATTACTAGGAACAGATCCAAGGTCATTGCCCCCAGGAGTAGGATTAAAATATCAGGAGCGCCGTACAAACGTGCCCTCTCAAAAAATTGCATTAAGAATTGTTGCCAGAGCATACCAGTACTGGCTTCTTATCGAAACCTAGTTCTGCTTTACCGCCCGCCCTGCTGCGTGGAAGACATGCCAATGACCGAATATCCAAACAAGTCTGGGAGGGGTATCTGCAAAAAATATATAATTAAGTCAGACCCAATATGAACAACTTAGACATTTACCATCTGTAAAGGGGCTTGCCCAAAAGGTACAGTTTCTTGGGGGGTTGCGTAGATTGCAGGGACCAGAATGACTCCAGACTAAAAAAACAACAGTTTGTGAACAACAGTTCCAGGTATAAGCTGACTGCAATCAGCTTTATTTCACCAGTCCAGAGCACAGTGGTACATCCATAAACAAAACATAAAAATAAATCCTAGCCTGTTCGGCTCTAACTAACATTAGGGATGGCCGGTTCGCGGATCCGAAGCGGATTTATCCCGTTCGCGAACGGCGGATTTTCCGCCTTCCGAACTTCCAATTCGCGGATTTTTCGTATTTTCGAAAATTTTCGAAATTACGAGTTTTCACGTATTGGAAATTTTTGAAAATACGGGAAAACATGTATTTTTGCAAATTTTCGAAAATACAAGGATTTCTCTTAATTCCTTACATACGTATTTTCGAAAATTTTCGAAATTACGAGGATTACTTGTATTTTCGAAAATACATATTTTCGAAAATACATGAAAACTCGTAATTTCGAAAATATGAAAAATCTCATTATTTCAAGGGTATTTTTTATTTTAACGGGTCCGCTCGCGGATTTTCGAATTTTCAAATTTTTTCGAAAATTCGCGGATCCTCGAGCGGACCGGATTTTGCGAAGTTCGGACATCTCTAACTAACATTCAGAATTCCCTCTCTATGTGACAGAGACCTAATATCCAACTCTGAAATAACAGCATACAACAGTTAGTTCCTCACTGTGTCTGGCTCTCTCCTTTACTGCCTCCAGACAGTTTCCTGGAAGAGAGAGAAAGAACCCTTGAGACACCTTATTCAAAGGGTTTTCCCCTGCAGTCTAATGAGGCTATTAATTAGCCAGGATCACCAAAAGCCTGGATAGTCTGGTGAATGGAAGTCCCACCTGCTCACTTCCATTCGCTCCAGGGCCCCTTTTACCGGCTTTTCCAAAAAGCCAAATGCAGTGATAGAACACCCTTCACTACTGAGCTACTTACCCTGGAGCTAAATACACATAAGAGAGAAATCTGGGGGAAATATAAACACCTTCCACCACTATCCCAGCATTTCTCTCAGACATCTTACAGCAATATTCGTTCTGGCCTAACATAAGAACGGAAATGCTGGGACTTCCACCTGCCCACCCTTCTAATCTGTTCTTCCGGACGCTTCTGTAGCGGCTCCGATTCAGAATAATGAGAGCCAAATTTCTTGTTTGATAACCCCAACTTGGTCAGAAACTTGCGAAAAATTGAAATAAATTGATATCTAGACTGGGAGGACATGTCAGTGTGAATCAGAAGGGACTTCCCACCAATTGGCCTTGCCTGAATGTATTTGGTGAAGGTCGAAACAGGTTACATTGTGTGAATTGGCCATATACTAATGAGGGTCCCTTTTCCCGTTGTGTCAGTTTTTGATCGACGCAACAAGATTTCGAGCACCCCATTGCTACAATCGACATCGCCTACGAGAAGACCATCATGACTAATCCTGGAACGTGCAAGCAGTTCCCCATGCCGAAAAGCCCCAAAAAACGCCAACGCAAAAGCTGTTTGAAATAAAAGGATTTCGTAAGGGGAATAATAAACATCAGCTAATACTTTGCCTAGTTCTAAGAGCAGTGCAAAAGAGACTGGCCTGCGACCATTGGGCTCTCGCTGCCCTTGCTTGTACCCTTTCGAAAGCCTGCCTAAACACTGCGTCTATTGTACAGTCTTGAAACCCCAAGGCGGAGACAGAAAGAAAGCCCAGCAAGTTTACTGCTGGCCGCTGTGCTCGACACACCCAGCTCATGCAGCTTATTTATCCACCAAAGGAGTGCCTGTCTGTCCTCAGAAGTACCATAATGGTTACCCACCTCCGTCTTAACCTCCTGTCATTCCTTCCACACCTTGCAGTACCAAGTAGTCTCAGCCACTGATGACTTTTACAAACTGTGGATTCCTCCGCCACCAAGTCCCACATCAAACTCGGGCAAGGAAAACCTTCTGGGCCTGCCGCTGGTGCCAGGTCTCAGAAGCGCTCCCACTGGCATCGAGATAAAGAATCTGCGATATTGTTGATATTGGACCACAGGAATGTGTAGTGCCGTAACCCAAATATTGTTTTGTAAACATCTTAAAACCAGGTGCATAAGTAGCCTGACAGGGGGCAAGAGGAAGACAATGTATTTATGGACTGAACTACACCAAGGTTGTCACAGTGAAATAACACTCTATTGTCCCTCAGCTCATGTTGCCATAATTCAATGGACACCACGATTGGGAAAAGCTCTAGCAGTCCTAGGTTAGCAGTGAATCCTAACTCCACCCAATTTGTTGGCCATGTACATATGCTCCAGTTCCCTTTGAAGTAGGCCCCATAGCCCAAACTACCTGCTGCGTCCGTAAACAAGTGTAATTGCTGACATGCTGCCAAATCGACCGGCCATTGTACTCTGAAATCTGGACCACACCATTATATCTGCCCGCACTTCCTTGCCAAGGAGGACAAAATGATGAGGTTTGGTAACTCTTTTAGTGGCCAAAGACAAACGCTGGGAGAATATCCGTCCCATGGGCATGATTCTGCATGCAAAATTTAATCTGCCTAAAAAGGACTGCACATGCTGCAATTGGAGGGACTTACTATGTTGCGCCTCTTATACTAAAACCCTAGCTCCCTAAGCTTATCTTCAGGTAGCCGAAATTCCATGGCCATCGAATCCAATTCAATTCCAAGGAACTTAAGCACTGTGGTACGACCCTCCGTTTTTTCCGCATTGTCTCCAACAAAGTTAAGCACTGTGGGGATTCTGGCTGACCGATGAACAGGAAGTCATACAAAAAAATCCCGCCTCCAGACCGACCACCCATTCCAGGAAGGTGCTAAAGTCCTCAAAATAGGTGCATGAAATTGAGCACCCCATGGGCAAGCACTTATCTATGAAATACAAGTCTCTCCATTTACAGCCCAGGAGGTGGAAGCACTAGTGGTGGACCGGCAGGAGGCGGAAAGCCGACTCGATATCTGTCTTAGCCAACAGAGCACCTTGACCGGCTGCTCGTAAAAGCCCTACCGCTTTATCGAAGGAAGTGTAGTACGCCCTACATAAATCCTTGTCAATATCGTCATTAACTGAGCAACCTGAAGGGAACGACAGATGATGTATAAGGTGATATTTGCCAAGTTCCCTCTTGGGGACAATGCCCAAAGGTGAAACTCTTAAGTTCTGGAAAGGCAGCTGGTGAAAAGGACCAGCCATCCTTCTCAAATGTACCTCCTTAGACAGTTTAGCATCGACCTGTGTCATGTGATCCAATGCAGAGCGTAAATTGTGAGCATACATAGGGTGATTAGTGGGGCGAAAAGGTATTATAAAACCTGAGCTGAAGCCGTTCATGAGAAGAGTGGCCGCTTCTTGGTTCCTATATATTCTTAGAAAAGGAGCCATCGCGATTATGCTCACTGGGTTCTTCCCCTTTTCCTGCAGATTCAAATGGCCTGCCGCTAGACCATGCCCTCTTAAAACATCTAGTATAGCCATGGGAGCCCCCACAGTGAGAGCATTCGTGCTTAAATTTGCAAGAGGGCCCAAATTTGCACTGTCCTTCATTGAAAGCCCTGCAAAAGCCCTTTTTTGGGGCCCCAGTCGGTTGGGTGGGTTGAGAATTCCCACCGGCTCTGCTCTCCAAGGGGGTCACTGATGGCCTACTAGGACACATTAGCTTCAGCCAGAGCCCCACATCCCTATGGTCCCACTGTATACCATGCTTTTCTCTGCTTAAACTGTTCGTCATATCACAGCCAGGCAACCCCACCAAAAGTATGATAAGCTTCGAATATACTATCTAAAAGTGCAATCGAATCCTGTGGTGCCTTTTCCGCTACAATGTTACCAAATATAACAAAGGCCGGCAGCCAATTTTGGAATGTCCTGGGGATGAGCCTAATCCTCCTAGCCTCCTCATCCTCTTTTTTTAATTCTTCCTGTCTGTTACGCTCTAGGGGCGAAAGGGAAAATACATCAATATATTCCCCTTTCCAAATCTTTCCCCGTATATCTTGTTTTAAATGAGCCCCAAGAGGACCCTCAAAGCACACATAGGTGGAGCCCTTTGAAAAATCGGATATCTGTGCGATTGTACTTTTTCCAGTGCCCTCTGACACAATGGCAGCTTGTGGTGTTGGGCCCCTTTATTAGAGGAGGGGGGGTTGTGAAACCGTGTTTACGGTTATAGCCATGTTACTGACATCTATTGACCTTGTCTCCATTCCCTCCCCTAGATTAGAGACCCTAGTAGCCAAACCAGTCCATGCCTGGCTGGGGTCGCCTGTTACTACATTGAACCCTCCACCTGAGATTTGATTAGCACTGACAAATTTATTTTCCCATGAATGTAACAAAGATCTTAAACCCCCTAGAAATTCACTTATTACAGCATTACCCGTGTTAGGGGACCCTACCGAAATATTTTGGGGAAACACACAAGACGGTACAGGAGCAGTGCCCCCACTAAGGGACTAACCCATTAGCTGGTCAGCTCTTGCAGTGCCGACAGCCGATGCCCCTGTAGAAGAGATGCAGGTGTTGCTGGGAGCTGTTACATCCATTAGACCTTTAGATCCAGAAGAATTCTCTGGACTGTCCAAAATGTGTCCAGATGCAGGCACCTCTGGTGTACGTGACATAATTGCCTGTGGAGGTGAACTAGCAAGCCTGGGGGCTGCCGAGTGATTGGAATTCTTCTTTGGAGGCTGACTGTCTGGGCCTCACACAAGTGATCTGGCTGGACCCCGCTCCCTGTGGCAGGGTTGCTTGCTCCTTTTCTGGACCTTAGAGCTTGGCCTGGTGTTGGTATCCTTGGAAGCTCTGGTGGAAGTCACTAAAATTGTCAAACGGGATCTTGTTGATAGAGGGGGCCTGGAACTGCCAGTGACTGCTGACGGAGGGTTGTCCTCCAGGCGGGCAGATGCATCTCCTGTAGCTCAGGCGGGCTGGATGTGACATTGTCTTTCCGCATCGTCCTCTGCTCCCAGGCTGGTATGGATTTGCCTACCAGGAAGCCGGCTCACTGCTCCTGCTTCTAGGCCTGTGGGAAGGACCTGGAAGGGCCCCGCTGGATGAATCTTCCTATGTCTCTGCTGCTGGACATTGACGGCCGACGGTGCCAAGATCTGCTGTAGCTGAGTCGGCAGCCATCGGTCTCCTTTCACTGCTGCTTTAGCTCTAAGCTCAGTCAATAGCTGGTCTATGCCAGACAGGGCAACAGAAAAGGGGGTGGTGGAAAGGGAATGGGTTAGAGGTGGGTCTGGGCCTAGCTATTCCGGCTATAAGTGACAGGATTAGCGAACTCCACTACTGCTTCCCGCCACTTACTGTCCTGTGGACTTAGCTTAATTACCCCTCCTAAATGGCCCAACCCTCTGAACTGCTTGACCCTATTTCCACCAATAGGGTTACAGGGGCTTCCCTCTATGCCCCACCATGCATCCCTTCTGTCTCAATTCTGCTCGGGGTGTCTGAACCTTTCCAGCAATAACATCTCACAAATTGTACTTAGGGGTGTGATTTAGGGTTCATTTTGAAGGTGACGGAAGTATTTTTATAGAACCCTAAATTGTTTGGGAACATTGGAGACCACACAGTTACCCTTTTAGGGAAAACTATTTTAAACATCCTATTTTTTCTAAAACAGGAGTCACATAAGCGCACAGTTAATGTCTGCTACAGAAGATAATGTTTTTATAGAGTTTTTCAATAATAGTAACAACCTCAAGTTCATTTTTATTATATATTACAGTTTACCCACCACTGTACACTAGAGATTTTTTTGCCCAGTAGAAATAAGCATTATTGTCAACAACAATACATCTTAGAAGACCAAGAGGAGCCATTCAAGAACAGATATGCGGTGTTTACATGTGAAAACATATCATGTACAGTAGGTGAACAAATACATAACAAGCAGTTTAAATAATTTGCTGGGGGTAGGAATGGTTTGGGATGGTAACTGGTGAGCAACGGAATCATGGGAGAATTTGGGGAGAATAAATGTTTGTACAGTCTCTGGCTTTTGTAGGCTGCATGTGGGTTGTGTAACTGTATCTGCATATGGTTGGGCTGTAACCTAGGTGCAACCTTAGCTATTTCTGTAATTTTTTATTGTGCATTGTCCATTCAGAGTTAATAGAGAAGGGAGATTGACACCAATTATGTCCTTATTTGGTTTACTAACTTTATTCCTTGCGGAATTTAATGCCAGACTGTATGACTAGACAAATTAGAGGTTCTTTGTTGATGTGATTCTGCTTACGTCTTTGTAGTCAGTGCAGATTTTGGTGGCCTATTTTACTGCAGGCTTAATATGGTATTTCCAGTTTAGAGAGTTGGCAATGTGTAATCCTACAAACTCTATCAGGACAATTCACCGAGAGCCACTACTAGCAACCTAGTGCAAACAGCTCGGTGATGTTATATGCCGATAGGGACTCTTGGAGCATCGCTACCTGACGCTTTTCTATTCCGGTATTTTTAATGCCAGCTACCAGCTGTCCTTTAAAGTTCCGCAATAGAATGCTGCTTTCGGTATATAACATCGATTGCGGTGGCTGCATGGTTAACATTCACGTTAGCCATGCAGCTGCCACAAGGAAGTATTTTAAGTCACGCTAACCGATATAACATCGGTTAGCGTGACATGTTGATGCATTGCCCTGTATGTTTTTTACTTGCATGTCGAGATACTCAGAGAAAACTCAATGAAATAAGGACCAGCACAAGATGAATTATAAGCAACATCCTCAGGTAAAGAGGCTGATAACGCAGTATGATGACTTGCAGTGTACAGTAACTAGTCCATAGCCTCATCAGTTTACACAAGAAAAAAAAAGAAAGAATGTCAATAAACTGTCTCCATGAGAACATGTCCACAACCTGCATCCCTGAAACTAGTAACTCAACTGTGTTTTAATTTGTTGGAATGTTGAGAATGTGTTGTAGTTATTACTAGATAAATGTTACCCACATAATAAATATTCCATTTTATACACGGTAGTAAAAATAAGTGTATCTCCTAAAATGTATTATCTGCTGTGGATGGTAGGCACAGGTTTAGAAACTAACTAACAAAAGCAGCACAAGGAAGATTTTGTTGCTCATTGTATTACATGTACCTCTAAGCCCTCGTATTTAGAAGAGTTAAGGTGGCCATACATCTATGAGATATTACTTACCTGACCGAGGGCTCACGCAATGTTCCTTTGATCCTGCCGGAACCGCTTCTTCCGATCTTACATTCGACCGACATGCGATCGCAAAATGAATGGGATTTTGCGATCGCATGTCGGTCAAATATACGATCGGGAGAAGCGGTTCCGGCAGCAACGATGAACATCGCATGAGCGCTAGGTCGGGTAAGTAATATCGCATTGATGTATGGCCACCTTAACTGTCTAGGACCGCCATTAAATAATCACTGTAATGATTATTCTCATTGTGCTGCTGCAGGAACTTAACTACTCAGCAGTTTCTTAGCACGCAAGACGACTATCTCTTACCTTGTATGTCTGGAATCCAAGCCTTGATGTGACATTTGGAATCTAATTCAAAAGACTCCTTCTATACAATCCATTCCACACATTTATGGACAGAGCTGTAATAAAAGCAGAACTAAAGCTCACATTCTTGGATTTTTCCTTTTTTATAAGAGGGAAATTGTAGCATCAATTGTCAGACTGTAAACAGTGTTAACAAGTAACAATAAATAGTTCACTATGCTTGATTTAGTTTTGCTGTCCCCATTATGGATCCAGTACAGCTCATCCCATGAAAGCTCTTAACTCTCTGGCTTTATATCAGTATAATCTTCTCTCCTTTTTGGAGCTCGGTTTCTTCTGCTTTGTGTAGACTTTCCTATGTTTTGGGACATGAATCAAACATCCCCTGGCACTTTTTAATGACCCTCAAACAAACAAGAAAACTGAGATTTTGTTTGACTGGTTTCCATAGATTATTAAAGGGCATGTCCACCCCCAAAACTATAATCCCCCCCCCACTAATGGCCCCACCATGTAGTGTAACAAAATCCTTACCTCACATCCCAGCTCCATATGGTTCTCCTGTAGTTCCCCCCAAAGTCCCAAAAACTGCCCACCAGGAGGATAGCAGAGTCCATATAGGGCTCTGCCTCCTGTCTCGCCTCCGGGAGAAGTTTGGCATGCGCACTGCAGCCCTTCTCCCCCTCCCTCTCCCTCTCGTTTTGCGATCCCTCCCCCTACCATAAAAACCCTTGGCCATATATTAGTATTTCTTCCCCCAGGCCCAACCGCTAAAAAACATTTTTAAGAAAGTCCCCCGAATTCTACTTACCTTCCCTCTCTCCCCCGGCGTTCTGAGCAGCCAGCAGCCGCGTCCGTGATTGGCTGCTTCTCAGCCAATCACTGATGCGGCTGCCGGTCCCGTCCCCTGCTTGCAGTGTCTTGCAAGCTGAAGTCTGGGCAGTGCGTCGGAGGAGAGAGGGAAGGTAAGTAAAGATCGGGGCACTTTCTTAAAATTATTTTATAGCGGTTGGGGCTGGGGGAAGGCATACTATCATATGTAGAAATTTTTTTTTATAAGGGTGGACATGCCCTTTAAGAAATACTCAGAACTCAAGTTCTTATCGTTAAAAATGGTGCTAATTTTGCTCCAACCAATCAGATCTTATTTAACATTTGAAAGCTAACATCGGATTGGTTGGGGCAAAATTAGCACCATTTTTAACATCATAGAATGTGGTTTTAGTTCATATAATGACTTATTTTGTACTGCATTGATTATTCATGCAGAAGGTGTTTATTTTTTATCCCTAAAATGTAAGTAGACCATTTTCAATACATTAGCCCTGCCTATCTTTTAGTGACTGGCAGGTTACATCTCTGATCCTGATTATATATTCTTTATATTATATGATTACATAACAAGCCTCACATATTTCATTTTGTGTAAATGTCAACCTGACAGGTTTATATTTTTCAGACTGCAACCATATTCCCTTTGGGAATAATAAAGTTACATCGACATTCTACTAATCCCCTGACACCATGTCAGGAAGAAGTGAACCCCATATAAAACATATCTTTGTGCACCAATAATGACATTCATTAAGGTTTGTGTTAAAAAAAAGGCATCCAGCCAATTATTCACCTTGGGAACTGACATGAACTGATAAATCTGAATCATCATAGACACTTTTTCTCAGGCAAATTAGGGGTTGCTTATTTTAAAGGAACATTTTTTTCAGTTTAAAGGAACACTAAACAAGTAAAAACCTATAAAAATAAGTATATGCCATCCGTTTCTATTATTCACAGGGAGGTGACCCAGGGGGACACAGCCGAACTTACCTTACCGGGCACTCCACTGACAGCCTTCTGCAATGACAGCCACGATGCCCCATTCTCCCGACCACGCGCCTATCTTTGGCGTATGAGCGCCAATACAAAAGATAGGCGCACGATCGGGAGAGCAGGACAGCGCGGCTATCAGTTCAAAAGGAACTGCGAGTGGAGCGCCCCGTAAGGTAAGTTCGGCTGTGTTCCCCCGGGCGTTCTATTATTCACAGGGAGGTGAGAATAAGCGTTCTCTCCTCCCTGTGAATAATAGAAACGGATGGCAAATACTTATTTTCACAGGTTTAGTGTTACTTTAAGTACAGGCAGTTGTTTTACCGTACATGCTGCAAGGTGCTTTCTATCCTATTTACTTATGCAGGCAGCTCTAAGGTAACTTCTGTACATCTTATAATTTGTATAAATAAAGCTTGTTCATTTTATAGAGATCTCTGCGTGTCTGTGTCTTTACACCTCCATAGGTAACACTATGACCTTGTTTGTAATAATTGGTAGATTTTTGCATTCACTTACTTTAACTAGACATGGACAACAGAAAGTGGGGGTGAGATGGTCCTTACATGGCATAAAGAAAGCATTTACTGTAGTTTGGTGATGTTGAACCTTGCATTCTACAACCAATGCTGGGAGTTGTAGTTTCCAAAAATTTGGAAACTACATTATAATACATATATATATATACATTATACAATATTACCGAAGGAGAGACTAAGATGAATTTAATATTGTTTGGGGGGAGGGAACCACTTACCTATCATGGATATTTAGGGGAGTCAACGGACCCACGCCACATACAACAGGTCCGGTATTCATTGTCGTTTCCGAGTCAACGTAGGTTCACTGCCCAGTCAACGTTCAAGCAACACAGACCAAATTTACTCAATGTACGTAAAATATTTTTACCTTCTAGTTTTTTTTTCCTTTCCTTTGTTTTGTTCTGGAAATGATTTTTGATTTCAAGATGAATCAACAAATGTGCCCAACGTAATGTTTCCCATTGTATATACATTGTAAGGCACAGTTAGTGCTTTGGGATGTTTGTCATTTACCTAAAACCAATATGATATTGTATAGAATGTAAATATTTAAAATGAGTAAAACTCCCACTGACAGCTTGATGGCTGTGATTTGTCAATATCTGTGGTAAAGGATAATCTACTAATAGAAAGAGATCAATATTAACCACAGAAACTCACAAAAACCAACAACAAATCCTCTAGTTCACCCTTCACTCATTAGCTAAATACCCCTTGGAGAAAGTATGTGGATTAGAGATGGTTTGCGATCCTTTGCTTTGTTCCCCTTGTCTCTCGTTCTCTCTCGTTTCACTCTGAGGATATCCCTAGATGACGAGCAGTCTTGGATGATTTGACTTTCTGTGTCCCTGATTCAACATTGATCTTTGCAGATTAATGATTGTGATTTGCGGATTATTTAAGTTAAGTGACTTCTTCTTCTTTAATAGATTTTCCAGTATATCCACAAGGCCTTAATGTACTAATTGATGTCCTCACATAGAATGTGTTTGTAAGCACAGCTGCACCATCCTAATTAAAGGGGAAGTTCAGTCTAAATACAAATCGTTTGAAGGGAAAAAAGGATTTCTCTGTGCATAAATAAATGCTTACAAAGGACCAACCTCCTGTATGCAAGGCCCCAATAGCATCAGTTATGGTCTTGCCCTTGACTTGGTTCCATTGCACAGTAAATATCTGAGATAGAGGACTTTTCCACCATCTGAAATGACAACTCACTCCTGACCACAGCACGGCCTAGTAAAAGATATGAAGTCAATTGATTTTTCAAAAATAAGAGAATATGTGTAAAATGAATAAAGCCTTTAAAAATGTTTTTCCATTAAACGTTTTTCCTTTAACTACAACCCATTCCTGACATGTATCAATTTAGTATTTGATGGTCTTCTTACCATAAAGGTAGATTGTGTAGCTTTATGCCAGCACACTGTATGCTGGAGCTTTATGTTAGGCTAGGGCCACACAAGAGTATTTGGAACTTGCCTGTTCTTTAAGTACTTCATTTGTTGTAGTTTCAGAACATCTTCAGTGGCAAGAATTGGGCTTACTGTATGGGACTACTGTCCCCACCCTCCCCCAGAACAAAGGTACATGTGCAGAAGACTGTTGGATTAGTGCAGTATGTACACTAACCTCTTCTCCTGTATGTTGGCGTCCGCTCGCTCCGCTCCACTCCACTGCTCTGGCACCTGATGTCACTACTCGGCCCCAGGAAATGAGACCAGCACCGGGTATTGATGTTACCCGTCAGAACAGTGGAGTGTGCGGATGCTGGCTTACTGGATAAGAAGTTAGTGACTCGAGTATAAGTTGAGGCTGGATTTTTAGGCTATTTTTAAAAACCTCAACTTATACTCGAGTATATATACGGTAAAAATATAGGAAAAACTGAGCGCTAAAAACGGACCACAACGCACAACAACTTGGACTATCCGTTGTGGTCCATTTATAAATTGTGTAGTCTATAGAATCCAGAAACGGGGGGTTACTTTTCAGCTATAGTGTCCATTAAAGGCTGCACAAACCTCCCACATATACTGTAAGAAATATTTTAAGTACTGAAAGGGAACAAGGAGATTTCTATCCTTCCTATAACACAAAGGCCTACAAAAATTACTTATAGCAGTTCTTATGTTATTCTAACACTAATTCTAGTCTAGAACAAGTTGTTCTTCTATTTCCACTTTTAGCCATCCATTTTTCTCTAAAGGCGCCAGTGATAATAATATAAAAGTGTTATAAATGTTCTGAATCAATCTCGTGTCTCTGTTTGCAGAGATCACATAAAAATGCAAGTCATAAAAAAGTCTTTGCCTTTAACCCAACAGAATATCAGCTTTACACCACTATAAACTAAGGCTCACACGCTCACAGCCTTTTAATAGTTGCATTTACTGTTATAAATAATTTCTCGAATTCCACCTGAGTTTAATTCTCTACTATTTCCTTGGCAACATTGGTAAAGACAATGAATCTTTGTCCTCTGTTATTTAGAAAGCACTGGGTTTTTTCCTCCCTGATATCTGAGCTTGATCCAAACTTCAACTAATTAATAACCAGCGAAAGAGAAAAAAAATGAAACCAGCGTTTGTTGGTTATATTACATTTATAAAACAGATTTATAAAAATATAAAATATCCATCCAATGATAAAATGCTGTTTCATAACAATGTGCAATGATTGCTGTTTAATTCCTAAAGGAATTGTATACTGAATTGTACTTTGACTTATTTCAATCTGTAAATGAATACATGTAAGCAGCACTTACTCTGATGTGTTTGTGTTGCTGCATACCTTCAATCCAGTACTTGTTTTGCTCAAGCTCAGTCCCTCCATCTCCCAGGTCCCTGCCAGACTATTTGACTCTCTGTGAGGGCAAGCATGCTCAGTATGCCCTAGGAGACAGTAATGGGAGAGGGCATTCCCCATTATGTAGTTTCTGAACTGTCACCATTTCAGCTACTTCATTGACAGCTGAAATGTAAGATGATTTACCGTGGATGTCTAAAGAAATAGGAGACAAAGCAACAACAAAAAAATGGTACAGTGATAGTTGAGGAACTGTAGTTTCCAGTAATGGCAATTTAAAAAAAAAAAAAAAATTCCCAGTGTATGAATCCTAAGCAACATAGTAGTAGAACATCTTCATTACTTAGATTAGTGTAGATCATAGATGCCTTACACAATACTTTCTCAATCAAGAAATCTTGTGGCCTGCAGGAATGTTAGAGTGGGTGGATTTAGAGGTATTCCAGGGGCAGGAGTGGGCAGACAAAGGGTAGAGGTACACAGAGAGGACCATGTTATAGGCTCTGAAAATGGGTGTAATATTGCCCTAACTCATTTGAAATAAAGTACAGGGAAGACTCACATTTAGTCAGATGAAGGAGGAAGCAGTGGGATACTGGCACAACACAGAAGCTGGACTCTGTAACAATGGAGCTGGATACTGGAACAATGGTGAAGGCTGTAACAATGGAGCTGGATACTGGAACAATGGTGAAGGCTGTAACAATGGAGATGGATACTGGAACAATGGCGAAGGCTGTAACAATGGAGCTGGATACTGGAACAATGGTGAAGGCGGTCAACAATGGAGATGGATACTGGAACAATGGTGGTTGTAACAATGGAGCTGTATACTGAGAAATGGTGGCTGTAACAATGGAGCTGGATACTGGAATAATGGTGGCTGTAAGAATGGAGCTGGATACTGGAACAATGGTGAAGGCTGTAACAATGGAGCTGGATACTGGAACAATGGTGGTTGTAACAATGGAGCTGTATACTGGAGAAATGGTGGCTGTAACAATGGAGCTGTATACTGGAGAAATGGTGGCTGTAACAATGGAGCTGGATACTGGAATAATGGTGGCTGTAACAATGGAGTTGGATACTGGAACAATGGTGGCTGTAAGAATAGAGCTGGATACTGGAACAATGGTGAAGGCTGTAACAATGGAGCTGGATACTAGAACAATAGCAGAAGGCTGTTGACAAGAAACACAAATCACTGGAACCCTAGATGCCAATACAAATGACAAGCAGGCGTCGGGGGAAGTGAGGAGGCGCTATTTCAATCTTCGTGCCGGCCGGCGCACTTGCATGGTGACGTCATGACGGCGCTCACGCAAGACGAGCGAGCATCAGAGTGCTGCTCAGCGGATCCTCACCTGAGTGGATGCACAGGAGAGTACCTTACAATGGGTGGAGTTTGAGGCATTCTGGGGCAGGAGTGGGCAGACAAAGGGTAGATGTACATGGATAGGCCCATGTTGTGGAGGGTTCTGATACTGGGTGGAGTTGGAGTCATTCCGGGGGCAGGAAGGGGCAGAAAAAGGGCAGGGCCCAAGTTATGGGGGTTCTGAAAGTATTTAGACACATTTGTTTTGTTTCTTCTGTGGAAAATGCAGCAACTACATACTACTGAAATCCAACATTGACAATCATTAGTACATCAGTGGTTTTGCACTAGGCAGAAAAAAAGTAATAAATAATAAAAAGTTAATTTCTTAATGCAAACGTCTGGGAAAATTGACATTTCTCTGCCCTTTGATCTGCTGTATTTTATATTATATTCCTTTTTTCTTTTCTATTAATACCTTAGTACTACAAGCCCTTAGTACAAATCTATTTTTTTAGTTAAAATAAATATTGGTGTCTTAAAGACACAGACTATTTTTTATTTATTGACCCTTTAAATGTAGAAAACAGCAATGTGCCCCCAAACTGGATTTTTGCTTCACCACTGATTCCCAGAATGGCTTTGTTTCTACAGAGATTCTGAAATCTCAGTTCTTCATGATAGTTCCTTTCTGATATTGTTTTTATCCATATGTTGGGGTAATGCTCTTTTTGTCATTTTGTTCCTGGAATCTCTCACTCTGTGTATATGAAGAAAGCCAGAGATTACTTGGAAAATCCTCTTTACTTGTGCTTTCTCTTTTACTGTATTTACATAGTATTTAGTTTCTAAAGGTGGCCATACATATGTGCGATATTACTTACCCAAAAGAGCGCTCACGTTTTCGAAAATTTTCGAAATTACGAGGATTTCTTGTATTTTCGAAAATACGGGAAAATACGGAAAATCCTTGTATTTTCAAAGAATCCTCATATTTTCGAAGAACGGATTTTGCCGAACTTTCATTTTAATAGGTTTTAATGGGTCTGCTTGCAGATTTTCGAATTTTTAAAAAAATTTGCGGATCCTCGAGCAGACCGGATTTTGCGAAGTTCGGAAATCTCTAGCAGCTAGTAGGTATCTACCAAAAATACTACTTGGACCCTTAGGGGTGAGGACCTAGCTTGGATACAACGCAAATAAAAGTTCATTTTAGCTTTCCTTACCCTTTAAAGCTGGCCATACACTAAAAACTTCATGGTATTCCTGCAATGTTTCCAACAACTGCCTAGTTCAATCATTTTGCAATCAATATTACAATCGGAATACTGATCGGAATTCTGCTGGCAAACATGATCTGGCCAGGAAACGTCATGGATATGTCGGCAGGTAAAACTGACGATCCACTCAACATATTAAATCGGTGTAATGTCGAAAGGTGGTGTATAGCGCTTAAATATCAAATACCCGTACTCTGTTTTAGTTTTACTTTAAGGGATAATTTATTTTCAACTTGTAATAATCCTACCAGACCTGGCAAAGGAAAGTCATAAAACAGTGAGACCTGAATACTCTGGTACATTTTATTGCATTTTTGTAAGTTGTTTAGGTTTCATTTCATTCCCTTTTCTCGATCTCAGAATAAGTAAACAATCTGCCTCTATTAAAGTTTTGCAGGGGAACTTCACCAGGGATAACTAGGTAAATTAACTAAGGAATTATTCTGCAATATTTAAAGTATACATTTATATCTTTATATTTTCCTTGCCCATAGATTGTTGCTTCCTGAATAATAATTTTTCTAAGTATATTATATACCAAGAAGTCAATTGCCCTTTAAATAGTATGAGATATATGCGTGTATATAGTATATCATAATGTAAACATGGTTCTTTATATTGTTACTGGTGCAAGCCTCATTATTGTGTTGTATTGTCTAATTTTATTAATAAAGCACCCCTTAGGTACACAGCGTTGTACATGATAAAATACATACAAACAAGGGGTGAAGTGCAAGCAATTATACAGATAAAAATGAAATAAAGTTTCATACATAGGTTAAGAATACAAATATTTAATTTGTGGATAAATTGATATAAGTGCAGCATTCCTTGACACATTTGGAATGAGATCCCTGCCCTGAAGAGCTTACAATCTAAGTGGGTGGGACAACATACAGATATATGTGGGTGGGTAAAAAGTGCTCAAAATAACTAAAATCCTTTATTGTGCTGGTGCTCAGAAAGATAAGATAAAGGTTTAGGTTCAAAAGTATTAATGGATGTCACCTGGCAAAGAAAGAGAGTTCCAAAGTTAGGGAGCAGCTAGAGAGAATGGTTTCAGGCAGAAGGAGGCAATGTTTGTAGGGGGTTTGTGAATTTCAATCAAAGGATTGCCTTGTGAGAAACGAAGGTGACGGCCAGGAACATATGGGGCCAAGAGAGAAGATAGGTAGATTGTTGAGATTATTTTTTGCTTGATGGGAAGCCACCCCATAGACTGCAGTATCAGGGTTACAGGTTCTCATTTGGAGGAGAGTGAAATGATCTGAACTGCTGAGTTCAGGATCGACTGGAGAGGGAACAAATAACAGGCTTGAGCGTTACAGTACTCAAGACAGGAGAGTTTTATGGCATGCATGAGCAATTTAATAGTGGAGAGGAAAGGGTGGATCTTGTTAATATTGTGAAGGAGAAAAGTACACTTCCTGGTGACAGCGAGCAGTTTCAACAGGGTTAATAACCACATTATGAATAGAAATAAAGAAGGGTGGACTAGGTCCAGGTTTAGGGGGGAAATAATAAGTTCAGTTTTGGATAAATTAAGTTTAAGGCGGCAATGCGCCATCCAGGAGGTAATAGAGAGCAGACATTTAGGGATTTGAGATTGAACTTCAGGGTTTAGTGCGGGGTTGGACACGTATATTTTGGTATAATCAGCATATTGTGTTGCTTAAAGCAAAATATCCTGATTATAGAATTTAGTCCCTGAGTAAATATATTTCCCGCCCCTTTAAGGCAGTCCAGATAAAAAGAAGGTTTAGAAGCTCTGTAAGCTCCCATGATTCCCTGGAATAAGTCATACTAAATAAAGAGAGAAGCAGGTATGGTCTTGTTCCCCTAGGGATTGTACTTTACTCACTAGGTAAGGACTGATGCTGGGATACTGCCTTAGAGTGGCGCCTCAGCTCACACATGCAGGGCTATCTCGAAACTTTTTGGCACCTGAAAAAAAAAATTCAAAATGTTGCCCCCCCTCCCCCTCGCCATACCGTCGGAAGTGGTGTGTTTTTATATTGGGGAAATACGGAAGTGGGGTGTGGCTTGTTCAGAAGTGGGAGGGGCTTTATACACATGACTGGTAAATAATGCTCACAATGACTGATAAATGATGCCCACAGTGACTGGTATGAGATGCCCACAGTGATTGGTAAATGATGCCCAATATTGATTTTTGATCAGCAGGGCTGGCAAATCATGGAAAAATAATGTGTCCCAGGCTCATGGAAAAATCATGTGCCCCAGGCACATGATGCCAGGGGGAAAAAAAACTCTGCCTTTAAAACTGCTGCCTCCCTACAGGGTGCTGTTCTGTAATGTTCTTTACCTTGCCTCATTAGAGAGGCGGCCCTGGTATCACCCCCAACCCAACCTTGTTCCTCAAGTAAGTTCCGTGCATTGCCAACCACTGTATATTACCTCCTGGTAATGTCAATCAATCTGTGCTGCTTGTTCTCTTCTCCTGAGTCCTGACTCCTTGGGCTGAGCTGGAGACTGGTGATTGGATCTCCTGCGCCCTAACGCCACTCACTCTCCTGCTGCTGGCTAAACGTATTCACCACCATGCGCGCCGTATAAACCATCGCTCCGTGTCACCACCATGCGCGCCATCTAAACCATCGCTCGGTGTGACCGCCATGCATGCCATCTAAACCATCGCTCAGTGTGACCGCCATGCGCGCCGTCTAAACCATCGTTCGGTGCGACCGCCTTGCGCGCCGTCTAAACCATCGCTCAGTGTAACCGCCATGTGTGCTGTCTAAACCATCACTCGGTGTGACCGCCGTGCGCGCCGTCTAAACCATCACTCGGTGTGACACGCTCGCCGGCGTGTAAGAAACTAATGGGGATTGGACTGGGCAGAAAAGTTACCTAACATACTGAATAATGATTATGTACACTGTTCTGGCATAGCAGGGCCCCATAGAAACCGCTATGGTTGCTATGGTGATCCCTACACCACTGGTCTATCTGATGTCAACCATGAAATAAAGTTATTTACACAAGTCCTGTGAGTGTCCTGTGGTTCGATCTGCGGTCGGATCCTATTGAGAATCAACAGCAGCACCAAATTATTACAGAGAACCTATTCAATAAAAATACAATGTATTTATGGAGTAAACAAATGAATATTATAGTTAGAAAGTCTTCGTCTGATTGGTTTATATATATGGTTTATTTATATATATATATATATATATATATATATATATATATATATGTATTTTTTTTTTTTTTTTTTTTACTTATCGCCATGGAAACGTGAAGTCCCACAACACATGATTGTGACATCCCATAATAATCCTGCCTGTACTTCATTGCTTGTTTGTGCCAGATACGTGATGTCACAAGATTGTGACATCACACATCACATGATTGTGACATCCCATAATAATCCTGCCTGTACTTCATTGCTTGTTTGTTTGAGCAGCTGACTGGTCACAGACAACAAACTGCGTTTGGACCAAGCGCCAAGCTTTAGTTCAAAGAGAAGATTTTATTTCTATACAGAAAAAGGTAAATTTAAATTTGTTCTCCAAATAGAGATTAGGAAACTCGCTGTAAGGAAAAGGGATTTATCCTAATTATTCGCAATGAAAAATATTGTAAAAGATGAAACATTTTCTGAAAGGCGTTGGCTAGAAATTAGACCCTATTTTATAAAATACAATTTATTTCTATGGAGTGAACCAATAAATATTAGAATTAGAAAGCCTTCATCTGATTGGTTTATATTTATGGTTTATTTATAGAAGTTTATTTATAGATATAGATTTATTTTATTTTGACTTGTTTTACTCATTCTGTTTTATTTTTCTAGGACCATGAGGATCATGAATCCAACCGTGTTCGGACTGTCCCTTTTCTCCACTCATTTAACATCAGGTAAGCAGAGAAACTCCTGTACTAAACACTGATGTCACTGAAATTTAATGGCAGTTTCATGGCTAATAAATAAATGGGCTATCGGTAGAGAAGTGAAAGGAATAGGGGGAGTTGGGTGATTGGCAGTTGGAGATAGTGATGGGAAGTGAAGACCTTTGTTGAGAGGGGAGACGTAGGGGCACATTTCCCAGGACGTGTAATCCTTACCCTCCGCACGTCTATTCCTTCAGGGTTCCCACATGCAGTACTTAATTATAGTGAATTTAACTCCTTTTTATCACCATTAACACCATTATACTCACAATTATACTGTTCATTTTCACTAACCTATGGTTGTGTTTGCAGCAGACCCCCCGGCAAATGATTATCGAGAGGAAAGATCAATCCCAGGCCATATAGTAAATATCCTTTGTGGAATCATTGTATGGTAAGTTTCTTTTTTAAAGTTTTGTTAAGGGAGCAGTCACTTAAAGGGGAATTTAACTGGGTTATTATAAATAGTATGGATGCTCTTTTTTATTCTACATAAAACACTGGGTCCTCGTCTATGGGAATACAGCAGGAGAAAACTTACCAAGAATTGGGGCTCTAGTCCTTTATCCTCCACAGGGGATGTCCCACCTAAGGAAAGTTGGGCTTGAGTGCAGCATCTTCTGATAGGTTACCTGTCTGTCCAATTAAAGGGGCAGGGTCAGACTGAATGAAGATCTGTTATATTATTGTTTTTCCCTGATCTACTGTATTTCCTAGGGTGAGGACCTAGCATTTTATTCCCTCACAGCAGATTGGGCTGGGGTTACTGGAACCATTAAGTTCCCCTATAATAACTAAATGGGATATACAACCTATGCATCATAATCCATGGTAGACAGAGATTAAAAGAGAATTTAGTATTTCTGCCCTTTCTTGTCTTATTGTAACTAAAGCTCCATTATGAAAAGCCTTAATGATACTTCAATTAATTTATATTTCTTTGGTTTCTACAGGGCCATCCGTTATTTTCTAATTGAAATGCCGGAGGAAGAGGAAGTAGAAAAGATACTTTCTGTATCAGGGAGTGATGAAGGAGAACTTCCCGAGTTGGAAACAGTTGTTATACATTTGGTTCCCAGAGCTACAGAAAAAGCCACAGTAGCTCAGACACCTAATAGGTAAAATCAAATTGCTAATATGCATCATTTAGTTGGGATTTACAATTTTTAAATCTATTGCATTATATCAACTTAGTAACAGTGTAAAGAGTGAATTAACATTATGTAATCTGTAATCCTACTTTTGTTTTTTTACGTTCTTCAAAACAGAGATTATTGTTTAATTGATATGCCGGAAGAAGAGAAAGTTGATTATGTCATAATTGATATGCCAGAAGAGAACAAAATTGATTATGTCATAATTGATATACCACAAGAGGAGAAAGTCGATTATGTCATAATTGATATGCCAGAAGAGAAGAAAGTTGATTATGTCATAACTGATATACCACAAGAGGAGAAAGTCGATTATGTCATAATTGATATGCCAGAAGAGGAGAAAGTTGATTATGTCATAATTGATATGCCAGAAGAGGAGAAAGTTGATTATGTCATAATTGATATGCCGGAAGAAGAGGAAGTAGATGATGATTTAATTGAAAAGTCGGAAGAAGAAGAGGAAGTAGAAAAGACACTGTATCAGGGACTGATGAAGGAGAACTTCCTGAATTGGGAACAGCTCTTTTACACTTGGTGCCCAGAGCTACAGAAAAAGCTATAGTAGATCGGAAACATAAGGAGTTTGGCCAATTATTCACTGGACCACCCCTGTTTTCATACAAAAGATCTAATAACACAGGAGACCAAATCATACGGACAGACACTGGTCCCAAGAGGATTAAGAAAGAGTATGTTTTAGGCCCTTTAAAACCTGGATATACCATGACCTGTATAGATGAATATTACAGATATACCGTGACCAGGATAAAGGAATATTACAGATATACCGTGACCTGGATGAAGGAATATTACAGATATACCATGACCTGGGTGGATGAATATTACAGATATACCATGACCTGTATAGATGAATATTACAGATATACCATGACCTGGATGAATGAATATTACAGATATACCATAATCTGTATAAATGAATTTTACAGATATACCGTGACCTGGATAAATGAATATTACAGATATACCGTGACCTGTATAGATGAATATTACAGATATGCCATGACCTGGATGAATAAATATTACAGATATACCATGACCTGTATTTATGAATATTACAGATATTATAGCTGACCTGTATGGATGAATATTACAATATACCATGACCTGGATGAATGAATATTACAGATATACCATGCCTGTATAGATGAATATTACAGATATACCATGACCTGTAATGGTGAATATTATAGATTGCCATGACCTGGATGAATGAATATTACAGATATACTGTGACCTGTATATAAATATTACAGATTACCATGACCTGTATGGATGAATTACAGATTGTCATGACCTGAATAAATGAATATTACAGAATACCATGACCTGTATAGATGAATATTCAAGATATACCATGACCTGTATGAATGAATATTACAGATATTCATGACCTGGATGATGAATATTACAGATATACCATGACCAATATTTATGAATATTACAGATAACATGACCTGTATGATTGAATATTACAGATATACCATGACCTGGATGAATGAATATTACAGATATACCGTGACCTGTAGATTGAATATTACAGATATACCAGTGACCTATGGATGAATATTACAGTATGCCATGACCTGGATGAATGAATATTACAGATATACTGTGACCTTATACATGAATATTACAGATATACCATGACCTTATGGATGAATATTACAGAAGATATGTCATGACCTGGATAAATGAATATACAGAATACCGTGACCTGTATAGATGAATATTACAGATATACCATGACCGTATGGATGAATATTACAGATATGTCATGACCTGGATGAATGAATATTACAGATATACCATGACCTATATTTAGATATTACGATATAGCATGACCTGGATGGATGAATATTACAGATATACCATGACCTGTATGGATGAATATTACAGATAACCATGACCTGTATGGATAATATTACAGATATGTCATGACCTGGATGAATGAATATACAGATATAGCATGACCTATATTAAGATATTATAGATATAGCATGACCTGGATGAATGAATATACAGATATACCATGACCTGTATGGATGAATATTACAGATATGCCATGACCTGGATGAATGAATATTACAGATATACCATAATCTGTATAGATGAATTTTTCAGATATACCGTGACATGGATAAATGAATATTACAGATATACCGTGACCTGTATAGATGAATATTTCAGATATACCATGACCTGTATGGATGAATATTACAGATATGCCATGACCTGGATGATTGAATATTACAGATATCACGACCTGTATTTATGAATATTACAGATATAGCATACCTGGATGAATGAATATACAGTATACTGTGACCTGTATAGATGAATATTACAGATATACCATGACCTGTAGGAGTGAATATTGCAGATATGTCATGACTAGAGATGTCCGAACTCGCAAAATCCTGTCCGCTTGAGGATCCGCGAATTTTCGAGAAAATTCGAAAATCCGCGAGCGGACCCATTAAAATGAAAAATATCCTCAAAATTACGAGATTTCTCGTATTTTCGAAAATTTTCGAAATTACGCGTTTTAACGTATTTTCGAAAATGTTCGAAAATACGAGAATGCGTAATTTCAAATTTTCGAAAATACATATTTGCAGAAATAAGAGAAATCCTCGTATTTTCGAAATTACGAGTTTCTCGTATTTTCGGAGTTTTCGAAAATCGAGAAACTCGTAATTTCGAAAATTTTCGAAAAATAGAGAAATCCGCTGTACGGAGTTCGGAAGGCGGAAAATCCGGAAAAATCCGCCGTTTGCGAACGGGATAAATCCGTGGTGGATCCGGGTTCGGATCCACGAACCGGCCATCCCTAGTATGACCTGGATGAATAATATTACAGATATACCATGACCAATATTTATGAATATTACAGATATAGCTGACCTGATGGATGAATATTACAGATATGTCATGACCTGGATGAATGAATATTACAGATATACCGTGACCTGTATAGATGAATATTACGATATACCATGACCTGTATGGATGAATTTTACAGATATGCCATGACCTGGATGAATGAATATTACAGATATACCATACCTGTATAGATGAATATTACAGATATACCATGACCTGTATGGATGAATATACAGATTGTCATGACCTGGATGAATGAATATTACGATATACCATGACCTGTATTTATGATATTAAGATATAGCATGACTTGTAGATGAAATTACAGAATAACCATTCTGTGGTGAATTTACAGTATACCATTACCTGGATTGATGAATATTATAGAATATGCCATGAACGGGATTGAAGAATATTACAGATATGCCATAAACTGGATTGGTGAATATTACAGATATGCCATGAACTGGATTGATGAATATTACAGATATGTCATGACCTGGATTGATTTATATTACAGATATGTCATGACCTGTATGGATGAAAAGTACAGATATGCCTTGCCATGGATGAATGAATATTACAGATATACCATGACCTGTATGGAAGAATATTACATATATACCATTACCTGGATTGATGAATATTATAGAATATGCCTGAACTGGATTGAAGAATATTACGATATGCCATGAACTGGATTGAAGAATATTACAGATATGCCATGAACTGGATTGATGAATATTACAGATATGCCATGACCTGGATGGATGAATATTACAGATAGACCATGACCTGGATGGATGAATATTACAGATATACAATGACCGGATGGATATATTACAGATATACCATACCTGTATGAAGAATATTACATATATACCATTACCTGGATTGATGAATATTATAGAATATGCCATGAACTGGATTGAAGAATATTACAGATATGCCATGAACTGGATTGAAGAATATTACAATATGCCATGAACTGGATTGATGAATATTACAGATATGCCATGACCTGGATGGATGAATATTACAGATAGACCATGACCTGGATGGATGAATATTACAGATATACCATGACCTGGATGGATGAATATTACAGATAGACCATGACTGGATGGATGAATATTACAGATATACCATGACCTGTATGGAAGAATATTACATAATAACCATTACCGGGATTGATGAATATTATAGAATATGCCATGAACTGGATTGAAGAATATTACAGATATGCCATGAACTGGATTGAAGAATATTACAGATATGCCATACTGGATTGATGAATATATAAGATATGCCATGACCTGGATGGATGAATATTACAGATAGACCATGACCTGGATGGATGAATATTACAGATATCCATGACCTGGATGGATGAATATTACAGATATACCATGACCTGTATGGAAGAATATTACATATATACCATTACCTGGATTGATGAATATTAAAGAATATGCATGACTGGATTGAAGAATATTACAGATATGCCATGAACTGGATTGAAGAATATTACAGATATGCCATGAACTGGTGATGAATATTACAGATATGCCATGACCTGGATGGATGAATATTACAGATTACCATGACCTGGATGGATGAATATTACAGATATGCATGACCTGGATGGATGAATATACAGATAGACCATGACCTGGATGGAATATTACAGTATGTCATGACCTGGATTGATGAATATTACAGATATGTCATGACCTGGATGGATGAAAATTACAGATATGCCGTGCCATGGATGAAAGAATATTACAGTAATACCGTGCCCTGGATAGATGATATATTAATATTGCATTTTTTTTGTATTCCATTTCTTTTGTATTATATTGCATTAATATTATATTGTTTTATCTTATATTAAAAATAATGTTATAAAAATATAATAAATTTAATCATGGTGTTTTACCTCTTTTTGTTTTAAGATAAACTAACTGCATGTCCAGTATTGAGAATTACTGGTATTAAAATGTATCCCTTATTATACATGAGTGGTACTAAGGGTTTCCCAACCTTATTAATCAGCCTGTGTCCTTGTACCTTTATATGGACTCCTACTGTGACTTAAATATCCTTATAATTTATGGTAGGGGATACGTGTTTTTTTTCCTTATAATACTGAATGCGACTCTGGGTTTTCCGATCTGTCCGCCTGTGTCCTTGTCCTTTATATGTACACAACTCCTTATAATTTACAGAAGGGGTTGATAAATGTACGGCGATGCATCTTGTGCTTCTTATACCCCGATGGCTCGTGTTAGGGAATCTGTTGGGAAACGATCCTGGAGTTTTGGTGGATAGAAATTTTAATGTAACTAGAAAGGGAAGTTCAAATATAAACTTGGAATTGTCTTGAAAGACCGCATTTTGGAAGGGATTGTGTGTGTTTGTGCTGCAGATTTTAAAATCATAATGCCAATGATGAATACATTGTTGTTTTCACTTACCCTTTAAATATGGTTGTCACATGAATTAAAGCAGGTCAGTTGGTGTGTGTACTCTGTCGGTTGGGGGATAAAAGACTAACTTTTTTGGTGATTGGTCAAAAGTGTGTTTTTTTTATTACTATACTTACCCTTTAAATTGATTGCCAAATGAATGAATGGGTACCTCAGTTGGTGTATGTACCTGTGTCAGGTTGGAAGTTAAAAAAACAAACTTTTTTGATTATTGATCAAAATTTATTTTTGACTATAGTTACCCTTCAGTAGTCTGCCACAGAAATGGAAGGGTAGGTCGTAGGTGTATGTACCTGTCTCAGGTTGGGGCTTAAAAACACTTTTTTGATGATTGGTCAAAATTAGTTTTTTTGACTTTAGTTACCCTTTAAGTATGTCTGCCACAGAAATGGAAGGGTAGGTCAGTAGGTGTATGTTCCTGTCTCAGGTTGGGGATTAAAAAAACACTTTTTTGAGATTGGTCAAAATTAGTTTTTTTTGACTTTATTACCCTTTAAGTATGGCTGCCACAGTAATGGAAGGTAAGTCAGCAGTATGTACCTGGGTAAGCTTGGGGGTTAAAAAAAAAACTGTTGATGATTAGTCAAAATTGTTTTTTGACTATAGTTACCCTTTAAATATGGCTGCCATGAAAATGGAAGGGTAGGTGAGAAGGCGTGTGTACCTGGATCAGGTTGGAAGTTAAAAACAAAGTTTTTGATGATTGGTCAAAATTAGTTTTTTGATCTTAGTTACCCTTTTATTATGGCTGCAACAGAAATGGAGGGGTAGGTCGTAGGTGTGTTAGGTTAAAAAACAAACTTTTTTGATTATTGATCAAAATTTTTTTTGACTTACTCAAAATTACTCTTTTAAGGGACAACAATACCCAAAAAACAACATCTCCCACATTACATTTCCACACTTCCAGCAGCTGAATCACTTACTCTCATTTACAACGTGCTGCACTCCCTTATATCACACAGCAAAGATGAGTGCTAACAGCCCGCCTCCTACCGGCCCAGGGCCATCATTAACATACACTTGTCATTGGCTGGTGGGAATGTCTGTTACACCCTCTCTCCTCCTCCTCTGCCAGTCAAGCAAACATGAACTGTCCTGTTGCTAGAATACAGCCTACATAATCAACTAATCAACCGTGGGTACAGGAGTGTTTTCTTGCATGCTAGCTCTGAGTGACAGTTAGAGGCAGACAGATGTTTATGCCCCTTCACAGCAGGGCTTATTGAAGGCGAGAAAGAGGCTCGAAATCAGGAAAAAATGTATAGGGAGGGCTGCATACCTTTACTATTTTTAAAGCAGTTTTTTTAAAAAATGTATTGAGGCAATACACTATGGTCTGGTTGAGGGGGTATGCCTTTTTTGTGTTTACAACCATAAAACTATTTTTATTGAGTGAATCTAATTAGTTTTTTTGACTTTAGTTACCCTTTAAGTATGGCTGCCACAGTAATGGATAAGTAGATCAGTAGGTTTGTGTACATGGGTCTGGTTGAGGGGTATGCCTTTTTTTGTGTTTACAACCATAAAACTATCTTTATTGAGGATGATCTAAATTAGTTTTTTTTGACTTTAGTTACCCTTTAAGTATGGCTGCCACAGTAATGGATAGTAGATCAGTAGGTGTGCGTACCTGGGTCTGGTTAAAGGGTATGTCTTTTTTTGTGTTTACAACCATAAAACTAACTTTTTGAGATATATACCAATTAGGTAGCATGGGTGTCACGGAATGGAAGGCTAGGTCAGTAGGTGTGTGTACCCTATGAAGTTGGGGGTGTGTGTTTTTGCATGTATGACTATATAACTAACTTTTATTGATGATGGATCAAAATTAGTTTTTTGACTATAGTTACCCTTTAAGTATGGCTTCCATGGGAATGGAAAGGTAGGTCAGTAGGTGGGGTGTACCTGTGTCTGTGGGGGATTGGGGGTATCACCGTTTGTATTTATGAGCATGAAACAGTTTTGAAATATCCACATTTGAGGATTGTTACTATTATAGTCTTGGAAAAAATGTCCCAAAATTCGCTGATAATGCCGTAAAGCTTCCGTGCATTCCTCATATTCTCCTATATGCCCCCACTTCTGTACCAAATTTCATGTCTCTAGCTCAAAAACTGTGTGAGGAATACAGTCCAAAAAAGCTGAAGAATAAAACGGAGAAGAAGAATAGAAAAAACAGGAATTTGGCTTTTTAAAGCCAATTTATGTCATTGGAACATGCTTTAAATGAGATATAGTTAGGCAGTAGAAGTAATGGTTGCGAGCAGAGTTTTATAGGCAGGTCTATTCTGGTGTTAACTCAGCTCTACACTGAAGCTGGGTACACACAGTACAGATCAGTGAAATATGACAGACAGATCTGCAAGATCCTGTCTGTCATCTTTCAAAGATCTGCACACACCCAGTCCCGATGTTCTCTCCCTAGGACTGTGTTTTCAATCGGCCGCGCTGACTCCTCTATAGGGAGTCTACGTGGCTGATGGAAATTTTTGGTCTTTCCCAAACGAGCATTCGGCCATCACGATCGTTCGGCGGCCGCATGCTCATTCGGGATATGAAGGTACAACAATAATCGGATCCAACGGTATCGTGTCTTATCGCTACTGTGTGTACCCAGCTTTAGAAAAATGCGGCATTTGGAAAAAAGGCTGCAGGATCTCACCAAGATCAGATACTGACAAGGCTATTAGAAATATACAACTAACAATGTCAGTACAATTAAGGAATGGGAATTAGCTGGGGTGTGGCTAAGAGGAGAACAGACTCAATTAGTAATAGAAAGTGCAAATTAGAACAAATGGTGCTTCCCTAATAAACAAACCAGACTATACATAATATACAGTTGAGAGGGATGGAACAGATGCATACCAAATCAATATATACAATTAAGCAGAGGAAGTGGTAACAGCAGACTGTGTTCGGTGGCATAGAGTGGAAGATGTGTACATGTAATGAAAATAGGAAAAAATCTTGAGCAAAATCACAGAAAGATGTATTCTTGTGATAATTCAGCCCTATCCCTGAACTTTTTAATCATTAAGCTAGCCATGTAATGCCCACAGGGAGGGGAAAGGACAAAGAATGGTTGCATGCAAGTGTTTAAAAGATTCAGAAAATATTGTTTTTTTTGGGAGTGGTGCTTCTTACACTGCATATCATGTGACTGTCACAGACTCAGACATTTAGGACAGACAAAAATTTAACTTAAGATCCATAGAAGCTTGTTACATCAGCCTATGCTTGTACAGAGACCACAGTTACCCTTTTAACTTTGTTCCTTTCTGAAGTACAGTTCGTAAATTCTGGTAATACTGGTACCAGAATGGCAGGTACAGTTATGTTCAAAATTATTCAACCCCCACTGAATTTGAGTGTTTTGGCCAGTTTGACATTGATTTGGATCATTTCAGTCATCTTGTTTACAATTAAATCAAAGAGGCACTTGTAAGTCAGACAAATATAATAAAACATTTATAATAAATAACCACAAATGTCTTTTCTGTGCTCACATCATTATCAGTTTTATTCAACCCCAAGTGACATTCATTCTAGTACTTAGTGCAAAGCCTTTTCCAGTTATAACAGCTTTTAAACGTGAAGCATACTTGACACAGGTGTCTTGCAGCGATCTACTGGTATCTTAGCCCATTCTTCATGGGCAAAAGCCTCCAGTTCAGTCACATTCTAGGCTTGCACGTTACAACATGTTTTTTTAAGTCCCACCAGAGGTTCTCATTCGGATTTAAGTCTGGTGACTGCGATGGCCACTCCAAATGTTCCCTCCTTAATCTGCAACCTTTAATCTGCAACCATGCTCTGCTGAAATGCTTCACAGTAGGCAAGGTGTTTCTTTTCTTCATTGGCCTTGTTCTTCCTTGTCCAAACATATAGGGGGATGCACCGAGCACCGCTATTGGCAACCCGTGCAAACAGCCCGGCGATGTTATATGCCGATAGCGGCGCTCGGAACATCGCTACCTGGTGATTTTCTTATTCCGGCATTTTTAACACCAGCTTTAGCTGGCGTTGAAAGTGCCGCAATAAATGCTGATTTCGGCATATAAATCGCTTGCGGCAGCTGCGCTGTTAACTTTCGCGTTAGCCACGCAGCCACCACAAAATGGTGGCTGTAACAATGGAGCTGGATACTGGAATAATGGTGGCTGTAAGAATGGAGCTGGATACTGGAACAATGGTGAAGGCTGTAACAATGGAGCTGGATACTGGAACAATGGTGTGGATACTGGAACAATGGTGGTTGTAACAATGGAGCTGTATACTGGAGAAATGGTGGCTGTAACAATGGAGCTGTATACTGGAGAAATGGTGGCTGTAACAATGGAGCTGGATACTGGAATAATGGTGGCTGAAAACACAAATCACTGAAACCTAGTGCCAATACAAATGACAACAGGGCTCGGGGAAGTGAGGAGGCGCTATTTCAATCTTCGTGCGGCCGGCGCACTTGCAGGGTGACGTCATGACGGCGCTCACGCAAGACGAGCGAGCATCAGAGTGCTGCTCAGCGGATCCTCACCTGAGTGGATGCACAGGAGAGTACCTTACAATGGTGGAGTTTGAGGCTTCTGGGGCAGGAGTGGGCAGACAAAGGGTAGATGTACATGGATAGGCCCATGTTGTGAGAGGTTTCTGATACTGGTGAGTTGGAGTCATTCCGGGGGCAGGAAGGGGCAGAAAGGGCAGGCCCCAGTTATGGGGTTCTGAAGTATTAGACACATTTGTTTTGTTTCTTCTGTGAAAATGCAGCAACTACATACTACTGAAATCCAACATTGACAATCATTATTACATCAGTGGTTTTGCACTAGGCAGAAAAAAGTAATAAATATAAAAAGTTAATTTCTTATGCAACGTCTGGGAAATTGACATTTCTCTCCCTTTGATCTGCTGTATTTTATATTATATCCTTTTTTCTTTCTATATATCTTATTACTACAAGCCCTTAGTACAATCTATTTTTTTAGTTAAAAATATTGGTGTCTTAAAGACACAGACTTTTTTATTTTATTGACCCTTTAAATGTAGAAACAGCAATGTGCCCCCAACTGGTTTTTGCTTCACCACTGATTCCCAGAATGGCTTTGTTTCTACAGAGATTCTGAAATCTCAGTTCTTCATGATAGTTCCTTTCTGATATTGTTTTTATCCATATGTTGGGGTAATGCTCTTTTTGTCATTTTGTTCCTGGAATCTCTCACTCTGTGTATATAGAAAGCCAGAGATTACTTGGAAATCCTCTTTACTTGTGCTTTCTCTTTTACTGATTTACTAGTATTTATTTTCTAAAGGTGGCCATACATATGTCGATATTACTACCAAAAGAGCGCTCAGTTTTCGAAAATTTTCGAAATTACGAGGATTTCTTGTATTTTGCAATACGGGAAATACGAAAATCCTTGTATTTTCAAAGAATCCTCATATTTTCGAAGAACGGATTTTGCCGAACTTTCATTTTAATAGGTTTAAATGGGTCTGCTTGCGATTTTCGAATTTTTAAAAATTTGCGGATCCTCGAGCAGACCGGATTTTGCGAAGTTCGGAAATCTCTAGCAGCTAGTAGGTATCTACCAAAATACTACTTGGACCCTAGGGTGAGGACCTAGCTTGGATCAACGCAAATAAAAGTTCATTTTAGCTTTCCTTACCCTTTAAAGCTGGCCATACACTAAAAACTTCATGGTATTCCTGCAATGTTTCCAACAACTGCCTAGTTCAATCATTTGTGCAATCAATATTACAATCGGAATACTGATCGGAATTCTGCTGGCAAACATGATCTGGCCAGGAAACGTCATGGATATGTCGGCAGGTAAACTGACGATCCACTCAACATATTAAATCGGTGTAATGTCGAAAGGTGGTGTATAGCGCTTAAATATCAAATACCCGTACTCTGTTTTAGTTTTACTTTAAGGGATAATTTATTTTCAACTTGTAATAATCCTACCAGACCTGGCAAAGAAAAGTCATAAAACAGTGAGACCTGAATACTCTGGTACATTTTATTGCATTTTTGTAAGTTGTTTAGGTTTCATTTCATTCCCTTTTCTCGATCTCAGAATAAGTAAACATCTGCCTCTATTAAAGTTTTGCAGGGGAACTTCACCAGGGATAACGATGTAAATTAACTAAGGAATATCTGCAATATTTAAAGTATCATTTATATCTTTATATTTTCCTTGCCCATAGATTTTTGCTTCCTGAATATAATTTTTCTAAGTATATTATATACCAAGAAGTCAATTGCCCTTTAAATAGTATGAGATATATGCGTGTATATAGTATATCATAATTAAACATGTTTCTTTATATTGTACTGGTGCAAGCCTCATTATGTGTTTATTGCTAATTTTATTAATAAAGCACCCCTTTAGTACACAGCGTTGTACATGATAAATACATAAACAAGGGGTGAAGTGCAAGCAATTATACAGATAAATGAAATAAAGTTTCATACATAGGTTAAAATACAAATATTTAATTTGTGGATAAATTGATATAAGTAGGCATTCCTTACACATTTGAATGAGATCCCTGCCCTGAAAGCTTACAATCTAAGTGGGTGGGACAACATACAGATATATGTGGGTGGGTAAAAAGTGCTCAAATAACTAAAATCCTTTATTGTGCTGGTGCTCAGAAAGATAAGATAAAGGTTTAGGTTCAAAGTATTAATGGATGTCACCTGGCAAAGAAAGAGAGTTCCAAAGTTAGGGAGCAGCTAGAGAGAATGGTTTCAGGCAGAAGGAGGCAATGTTTTTAGGGGTTTGTGAATTTCAATCAAAGGATTGCCTTGTGAGAAACGAAGGTGACGCCAGGAACATATGGGGCCAAGAGAGAAGATAGGTAGATTGTTGAGATTATTTTTTGCTTGATGGGAAGCCACCCCATAACTGCAGTATCAGGGTTACAGGTTCTCATTTGAGGAGAGTGAAATGATCTGAACTGCTGAGTTCAGGATCGACTGGAGAGAACAAATAACAGCTTGAGCGTTACAGTACTCAAACAGGAGAGTTTTATGGCATGCATAGCAATTTAATAGTGGAGAGAAGGTGATCTTGTTAATATTGTGAAGGAGAAAGTACACTTCCTGGTGACAGCGAGCAGTTTCAACAGGGTTAATAACCAATTATGAATAGAAATAAAGAAGGGTGGACTAGGTCCAGGTTTAGGGGGGAAATAAATTTCAGTTTTGGATAAATTAAGTTTAAGGCGGCAATGCGCATCCAGGAGGTAATAGAGAGCAGACATTAGGATTTGAGATTGAACTTCAGGGTTTAGTGCGGGTTTGGACACGATATTTTGGTATAATCAGCATATTGTGTTGCTTAAAGCAAAATATCCTGATTATAGAATTTAGTCCCTGAGTAATATATTATTCCCGCCCCTTAAGGCAGTCCAGATAAAAAGAAGGTTTAGAAGCCTGTAAGCTCCCATGATTCCCTGGAATAAGTCATACTAAATAAAGAGAGAAGCAGGTATGGTCTTGTTCCCCTAGGGATTGTACTTTACTCACTAGGTAAGACTGATGCTGGGATACTGCCTTAGAGTGGCGCCTCAGCTCACACATGCAGGGCTACTCGAAACTTTTTGGCACCTGAAAAAAAAATTCAAAATGTTGCCCCCCCTCCCCCTCGCCATACCGTCGGAAGTGTGGTGTGTTTTTATATTGGGGAAATACGAAGTGGGTGTGGCTTGTTCAGAAGTGGGAGGGGCTTTAACACACTTGACTGGTAAATAATGCTCACAATGACTGATAAATGATGCCCACAGTGACTGGTATGAGATGCCCACAGTGATTGGTAAATGATGCCCAATATTGATTTTTGATCAGCAGGGCTGGCAAATCATGGAAAAATAATGTGTCCCAGGCTCATGAAAATCATGTGCCCCAGGCACATGATGCCAGGGGGAAAAAAAACTCTGCCTTTAAAACTGCTGCCTCCCTACAGGGTGCTGTTCTGTAATGTTCTTTACCTTGCCTCATGAGAGGCGGCCCTGGTATCACCCCCAACCCAACCTTGTTCCTCAAGTAAGTTCCGTGCTTGCCAACCACTGTATATTACCTCCTGGTAATGTCAATCAATGTGTGCTGCTTTGTTCTCTTCTCCTGTCCTGACTCCTTGGGCTGAGCTGGAGACTGGTGATTGGATCTCTGCCCCTAACGCCACTCACTCTCCGCTGCTGGCTAAACGTATTCACCACCATGCGCGCCGTATAACCATCGCTCCGTGTCACCACCATGCGCGCCATCTAAACCATCGCTCGGTGTGACCGCCTGCATGCCATCTAAACCATCGCTCAGTGTGACCGCCATGCGCGCCGTCTAAACCATCGTTCGGTGCGACCGCCTTGCGCGCCGTCTAAACCATCGCTCAGTGTAACCGCCATGTGTGCTGTCTAAACCATCACTCGGTGTGACCGCCGTGCGCGCCGTCTAAACCATCACTCGGTGTGACACGCTCGCCGGCGTGTAAAGAAACTAATGGGGATTGGACTGGGCAGAAAAGTTACCTAATACTGAATAATGATTATGTACACTGTTCGTGCATAGCAGGGCCCCATAGAAACCGCTATGGTTGCTATGGTGATCCCTACACCACTGTCTATCTGATGTCACCATGAAATAAGTTATTTACACAAGTCCTGTGAGTGTCCTGTGGTTCGATCTGCGGTCGGATCCTATTGAGAATCAACAGCACACCAAATTATTACAGAGAACCTATTCAATAAAAAACAATGTTTTATGGATAAACAATGAATATTATAGTTAGAAAGTCTTCGTCTGATGGGTTTATATATGGTTTATTTATATATATATATATATATATATTATATATATATATATATATTTTTTTTTTTTTTTTTTTTACTTATCGCCATGGAAACGTGAAGTCCCACAACACATGATTGTGACATCCCATAATAATCCTGCCTTACTTCATTGCTTGTTTGTGCCAGATACGTGATGTCACAAGATTGTACATCACACATCACATGATTGTGACATCCCATAATAATCCTGCCTGTACTTCATTGCTTGTTTGTTTGAGCAGCTGACTGGTCACAGACAACAAACGTCTTTGGACCAAGCGCCAAGCTTTAGTTCAAAGAGAAGATTTATTTCTATACAGAAAAAGGTAAATTTAAATTTGTTCTCCAAATAGAGATTAGAAACTCGCTGTAAGGAAAAGGATTTAATCCTAATTATTCGCAATGAAAATATTGTAAAAATTAAACATTTTCTGAAAGGCATTGGCTAGAAGTTAGACCCTATTTCATAAAATACAATTTATTTTTATGGAGTGAACCAATAAAATATAAATTAGAAAGCCTTCATATGATTGGTTATATATATGTTTATTTATATAGGTTAATATATATATTATATATATATATTATATTTTATAATATATATATATATTATTTTAACTTTTTTTACTCATTCTGTTTTATTTTTCTAGGACCATGAGGATCATGAACCAACCGTGTTACTGTCCCTTTTCTCCACTCATTTAACATCAGGAAGCAGAGAAACTCCTGTACTAACACTGATGTCACTGAAATTTAATGCAGTTTCATGCTAATAAATAAATGGGCTATCGGTAGAGGTGAAAGGAATAGGGGAGTTGGGTGATTGGCAGTTGGAGATAGTGATGGGAAGTGAAGACCTTTGTTGAGAGGGAACTTAGGGCACATTTCCCAGGACGTGTATCCTTACCCTCCGCACGTCTATTCCTTCAGGGTTCTCACATGCAGTACTTAATTATAGTGAATTTAACTCCTTTTTATCACCATTAACACCATTATACTCACAATTATACTGTTCATTTTCACTAACCTATGGTTGTGTTTGCGCAGACCCCCCGGCAAATGATTATCGAGAGGAAAGATCAATCCCAGGCCATATAGTAAATATCCTTTGTGGAATCATTGTATGGTAAGTTTCTTTTTTAAAGTTTTGTTAAGGGAGCAGTCACTTAAAGGGAATTAACTGGGTTAATTAAAATAGTATGGATGCTCTTTTTATTCTACATAAAACACTGGGTCCTCGTCTATGGGAATACAGCAGGAGAAAACTTACCAAGAATTGGGCTCTAGTCCTTTATCCTCCACAGGATGTCCCACCTAAGGAAAGTTGGGCTTGAGTGCAGCATCTTCTGATAGGTTACCTCTGCCAATTAAGGGGCAGGGTCAGACTGAATGAATTCTGTTATATTATTGTTTTTCCCTGATCTACTGTATTTCCTAGGGTGAGAGCCCTAGCATTTTATTCCCTCACAGCAGATTGGGCTGGGGTTACTGGAACCATTAAGTTCCCCTATAATAACTAAATGGGATACAACCTATGCTCATAATCCATGGTAGACAGAGATTAAAAGAGAATTTAGTATTTCGCCCTTTCTTGTCTTATTGTAACTAAGCTCCATTATGAAAAGCCTTAAGATACTTATTAATTTATATTTCTTTGGTTTCTACAGGGCCATCCGTTATTTTCTAATTGAAATGCCGGAGGAAGAGGAAGTAGAAAAGATACTTTCTGTATCAGGGAGTGATGAAGGAGAACTTCCCAAGTTGGAAACAGTTGTTATACATTTGGTTCCCAGAGCTACAGAAAAGCCACAGTAGCTCAGACACCTAATAGGTAAAATCAAATTGCTAATATGCATCATTTAGTTGGATTTACAATTTTTAAATCTATTGCATTATATCAACTTAGTAACAGTGTAAAGAGTGAATTAACATTTAGTAATCTGTAATCCTACTTTTGTTTTTTTACGTTCTTCAAAACAGAGTTATTGTTATATTGATATGCCGGAAGAAGAGAAAGTTGATTATGTCATAATTGATATGCCAGAAGAGAACAAAATTGATTTGTCATAATTGATATACCACAAGAGGAGAAAGTCGATTATGTCATAATTGATATGCCAGAAGAGAAGAAAGTTGATTATGTCATAACTGTATACCACAAGAGGAGAAAGTCGATTATGTCATAATTGATATGCCAGAAGAGGAGAAATTGATTATGTCATAATTTATGCCAAAGAGGAGAAAGTTGATTATGTCATAAGGATATGCCGGAAGAAGAGGAAGTAGATGATGATTTAATTGAAAAGGTGGAAGAAGAAGGGAGTAGAAAAGACACTGTATCAGGGACTGATGAAGGGAAACTTCCTGAATTGGGAACAGCTCTTTACACTGGTGCCCAGAGCTACAGAAAAAGCTATAGTAGATCGGAAACATAAGGTTTGGCCATTATTCACTGGACCACCCCTGTTTTCATACAAAAGATCTAATAACACAGGAGACCAAATCATACGGACAGACACTGGTCCCAAGAGGATTAAGAAAGAGTTATGTTTTAGGCCCTTTAAAACCTGGATATACCATGACCTGTATAGATGAATATTACAGATATACCGTGACCAGGATAAAGGATATTACAGATATACCGTGACCTGGATGAAGGAATATTACAGATATACCATGACCTGGGTGGATGAATATTACAGATATACCATGACCTGTATAGATGAATATTACAGATATACCATGACCTGGATGAATGAATATACAGATATACCATAATCTGTATAATAAATTTTACAGATATACCGTGACCTGGATAAATGAATATTACAGATATACCGTGACCTGTATAGATG